>QMFG01000396.1:0-31231 GCA_003314545.1 Ramaria sp. MG151 | reverse complement strand
GGTAATACAACGGGATAATCGGAATGCGCGGAATGCACCAGCAACCGCGTCACTGAACGAGGGAGGTGAAAAGACAAAAGCCCATTCGCAGCTTGTAGTAGTCTGTCAATTCAACCCCCGGGGGGAGAGAAAGTCCCGAATAAAATATTAACATATCACCACGGAGAGGTAAAAAGAAAGAGAGAGACTGTATGTGTTAAAGTATGGGCAGAGAATCGTTTTGGTGGTGGTCATGGTTACATTCAATGTCCCCCCGCCAGAGGACAAAGAAAAAAAAAAAAACGGCGGGGGAAAAGCGAGAAACAGGATGAATAACAATTTACGGGCCCCTATAAAAACACATTTGCGAAACTAGTCTCTACTCAAGACCATTCATCCGACCTATAAAACAGGCAACCTCTGCGAGATTTTCATTGAGAATGCAGAACATATAAACTTACGTAATCGATTATCAACATTTTCTCCGAAAAAAAAAAACCTCGAAACATTCAAACACAAAAGAATATCTTTCAACAATTTGTTAGGACAAATACAAGTTTCGAGGTATTTCCACAAGAACTTTAAAAGCGAGGGTTAAAGGGAGGGAGGGGGGGAAGAAAAAGAGTCCGCGGAAATGGGTGTGTATGTGTGTGTCAAGGAAAACCCGCAAATTTCATGCGAACTGACCCAGTACAGTAAAACTCAAGTGAAATTTGGATGCCGTTATTTCAGAAAAGACTCAAGCCTTGAAAAGAAACAGGATGGACGGGGGGGGGGAGGGGATCCACAAAAATGCCGATTTATAGGTCCATTTCCATTTCCATCCCATCCCATTCCTCCTCCTTCCCCACATACTTCTCCCTTTCCACATCGTTACCGGTGTGGTGGTCGATCACCGCCACGTCTTCGTCGGCTGCTTCTTCTTCTTCTTCTTCTTCGTCACTCTCGCCGCCCCTAATGCTGCTCTTGGGGAGACTCCAGCCACGCTCCGAGCTCGAGTACGACAGGGAAAGGGAGAACGGGCCCGACGTGGACGAATATGGCGTATGTGTCCAGGACGCGCCATTATTAGTATCCTCCCAGCCAGGGACGGGCACGGGCGCTGAACGCGCCGAATGGGCGGCGCTAGGAGTCGGGTTGGGGTGTCCCAGCAGCCCAGGCCTGAACTGCGTAAGGGTGGGCCGTCCGCCGCCCTCTTGCTCGTCCTCGCTCACGTCGCTGGCCTCGGTTGCGGCGGCGGCGGCAGCCGCGCGCTGTGTGTGGGTGGCGGTGGAGCCGTTTGGGAGGGGGAGGAGCCCGCCGGAGAGGTAGGAGGGCCAGAGGGAGCGATCTTCGGGGAGAGAGGTGCCTCCGCCGGACTCGGTGGGAGAAAGGTGTGAGAGAATCGCCGCAGCCTAGGAAGTATAAGGCTACAGTTTGGCAAAAAAGGGAGAGAAAATGCGCAAAAAGGAGACATGCCTCGAGCAGCTGGACCTGCTGGTGCTTGGAGAGCAGGAACTTGCTGGCTTCGCGCCAATGGGGAGAGTGCTCCCACCGGTGTTTGACGAGACAACTGGGATGTCTGTAAACCTGCAGGGAAGGTAAATATAAAAAAAAAATAAAACAAGGCTTAGGTAATAGAGCTACGGCAGGTAGAACTGTACCTTTGAGCAGCTCTCACACCTGAAAGTGGTGCCCTTCTTTCTCGAGGTGGGCTGGGACGTGTCCTCGTTGCCGTCGAGAGGGGCAGACTTGGAGAGCAGGCCGGCTTGGTTGACGCCGGGGGGGGACAGGGAAAGCGATGCCTGGAGACGGGAGGAGACGACCCTGTCGCGGTCGTCGGAGTAGTTGAGGAGAGGGTCGCGAGCATCGCTGGGACGCCGCTTGCGGTTCTGGCTGAAGGAGCTGCGGCGGCGTTGCTTGATAGGAATTGGGGCGGCGGGGAGTGCGGGTAAATGCTGGAGAGGGATGTGATGGGCTGAGGCAGCAGCGTCGGAGAGAGAGAGCAGGGCAGGATGGGGATGGGACGAGGAGTTCATGATGGGTTGGAGACAAGTGAAGAGGAGAATAGAGGATCGTGAAAAAGGGGCGTGTAAGTTGGCGATTTGTGCATCCGTCGCTTCCACGAAGCTGCAGGAAAAGGTGTAGACGGCGGATGCGACGTAGAGGGCAGAGAGAGATGGCTGGCGAGTCAGAGAGCCATGATGAGCGTGGTGGTCGAGGAGATGTTGAGGCGGTATGATTCAAAGTCCGCCCAAAATTATAGTGGGAGACCCCTAACACATCGCCGTCAAATACAGGAAATACAGGAGGTGACCGGCACCCATGCCGCAGTCACACGTCTACTATTACATGAGGCTAAACTGCAGGCCACGACTGCCCCCACACGCTTGAATGGAAGCCCAGCGTCGGAGGCCACGTCGAGGGCGTGCTGGAAGAGAAGCAGGCCGTAAAGACGCAGACACCAGAGCGAGTTCCATGTTGAATTGCGTGCTTGCGAAACAGAATGTGTGTGACAGGCGAGACACCGCTTACCCGCGAGAAAGGAAGAGAGCTTGGTTTTCCGGGGGATCGATTGTTGCTACGGCACAACGATATTTCCAAACAGACGGACAAATCCACTAGATAAACATGGTATTCTGTGCACTAGCTGTTCTGCGCAAGTCTACCGACAATCCACTGGATTCGGCCATGGGCAGGCACCCATGTAAACGCCACATTTGGCATTGGCTGAATAAAGCACTGGAAATGACTGGCTGCGTGGAAAATAGCCATTTTCGACTGCAAGGCCAGGCCAAGCCGAGAGATATTCGTGGCTCCTAGGCACATCCGAGCCTAATCGTGCGTCCTTGCATGCGCCAGTCAGTTTAAGGCTTGCGTCAAGGCAATACTTTGGGTGCGAATCTGGTGATAAGCGTCTCGACAAGTTGAAGCTCGCAGTTTGCACATCGTAGATCGCCGGAATGATATGTTTACATAATCCGAGGGGGGCAACGACAATGTGACCCTTGTAGCGACCTCGGTAGCGACGCGGCCTGTGTTCAACATCTTGGCTTCTCCTTTGCATGTTTAAAAGCCTGTTCACGCCTCTCAAGGCGAGATTTGAGATTCGCAATCCGCCTCCACCGCCCCCGTCCCAGGTCTCTTCCTTCACCAGCTACGGCGCCCCAGACACTCCCGAGCTCTTTGAACGCGATGCGCGGATACAGGCGATGCGCCAGTGCGTGGACGATCTCAAGGCCCCCGCGTGTGTCCAAGACAGGCTCCACGTATTTGTTCCCCCCCGTGCATTTATCTTGCGTCGTGCCGTTAACCCTTCGTCGTAGCTCATGGCCTACATACACCGCGTGATGGTGGAGGAGCCCGCTACCAAGGACGTTTTCAGAGAGCTCGACGGCTTCCTCATCATCACCAGTCTCCTCTCCTCAATAGAATCCGGCGACGACGGTGTCGGCGACGCGCAGACGTTGATTGAGCGAATGGAGACCATCCGACTGGCGCTGGCCATCACCTCGCAGGCGATGTCCGATCATACACGCAACAGTGAATGGTTTGAGGTGTGTTCTATCTGTACTTTGGCGTGACACACCCCCCCGCTTTCACAGAGGTACCTTCTAGTCCCGCGTCGGATTCGACGCGCTCACCGAAGCCATCAGCCCCTTCGCCCGCGACGCTCGAACGGTGGATTATACATTCGGCTTTCTCCTCTCCCTCGCCCTGTCCGATTTCACATTTTCCGGCGTTTTCCAGTCTTTCCGCAAGTCCGCGTCGTCGCGAGACACAGGACTGGCTCAGCTTGAAGACCGGCTCGGGGTCATCCGCGTCCCTCGGGCCATCTTATCCATCATCAACCTGCTCGAAAGCATCCCGGACGCAGACGGATTGCTTCCATACTGCGTTTTCAAAGTGGTCGAGAAACTCTCGTCTTTCAGCCATCGCAACCAAGTGTCGTTGAATGGCATTGGGCTGGGAAGGATACTCTTCGACAGGCTGTATCTCTCCACGGGATCGCATGTTGTGTCTCCAGAGACGGAGATCGTGATGCAGAAGCTCCTGAAAAAGATGCTCAGCATCGGTGCCCCAACCAAGGACGTGCGATTCATGTTCACCAAGCTCGTGCGAGAGGATGATACGCTGGACGGCCGTATCCTCGACATGTTGAAGATGAGCATGAGGGTCAAATGGCCGGAGCATTTCTCTCTGGACGGTGCTGCATCTATTGCCCTGAAGGAGGACGGAGGGAGAGGTATGTATTGTCCTTATGGCTTCTCGTTCATGGTGAGCTGCCGATCGTCGGGGAGTCCACGTGTTTCTCATTGGTTGTTAGTCTTGGATTTCAGTCGAAGCTCTACCTCAAGCGGGCGCATGTGTACTGTTCGGTGCACGGACGGCACAACGGTGGCTGGTCAAGCTCAGTATCCGTAGTGACGGTAAGCTGGAGTTTTGGACCCATGCCGTCCGCGACCCCGTCTGCTTCGAAGAGTCGGTCATCCAGAAAGGGCGATGGACACATGTCACGGTAGTCCATTATCCAGCAAAGTCTGCAAACCCTAGCATCAGTGAGAACACACCATTGTATCCCTTGATCTTTTATTTAGGTTTTATCCTTTTAGAAATATTTATCGATGGGTCACTCTCGGGTTCACTCACTTGGACATACCCGAAGCTGGACTCCCAAGCGGCCACTTATCATCTGGGTGACGTCTCCGCGAGGTCAACGCTGAAATGGAACTTGGCGTCTGCGTGTTTGATGTCCTTGTCGCTTCCAGACGAGATACCGCGACTGGTTCACCACCTGGGCCCACGCTACAATGCGCATTTACAAGATCCCACGCTGACGCGCTTCCTCACTTACTCTGCTTCCACTTCTTTGAATATTTATCTCTTCTCACTTATTTTGGCGCATAAGCCTCGGGAGCTCTCCCCCCTGATGAAAGCGGTCAAGGCTGGTGTCGGGATCTCAGAGGATAGTTTTATCTTTTCGATGAGCCCGGTAGGGGCGGAAGTCCGTGTCGTGGAGGATGGGGGTAGGATGAGTGTGGTAAAAAATGCGATTCCTGGAAGGAGCGAGGAAGCTGAGATCAGGGGGGACGTCATGACGTATCGTCCGCAGTGTTTGGATATCGGTGTATGGGAGATTGGCGGGTCGGCAGTGTTGCTCCGCGTTGTAGAACTTGCCAATGTGAGTTTTTTTGGATCGGTTTTTTTTTGTGCTGGTGGGTGTTTATTAGGCGATGGTTTTTTAGAATTCACATGATTTTTGTAATGCGATTTCCCTGCTTGTGGACACTCTGCGAACCAGCTGGCAAAACTCTGAGGACGTGGAACGTATTCGTATGTGCGCTGGTTGCTCGTTTCCAGTTTTTTGATGGATTGATCGAGATTTTTTTCATTCTGGGGAAAGGGGGTTACGAGATTCTGGCGGCGATCTTGCGGGCTAAGAGCCGGCTGATTAATATGCTGGCCTTTGAAGTGCTGTTTGAGTTTCTTGGACTTGATTTTCGCACGCCAGAGTAAATGTCTTTTTTTTTTTTTTGCATCACGTCTTTTTTGACCTACTAACAAAAAACCATTGCATTGGCGGTAGGAACTCCACTATTGTCAATACGATAGCCTACCGATATATTGCGCTGGACTTTGAGATATGGTCGCGCACGGGCAAAGAAGTGCAGAAAGCACACCTGGATCATTTTGTGGTGCTTCTGCAAACGAGCAAGTACAGGCGTTTTAACCTCAAGCAGCGCATGGCCAAGTACGGGTTGGTGCGAAAGCTGCTGTTTGTTCTGCAAACGAACATGTATGAGCATGACGTCGCTCCGTATCTCATGACGGCTCTGCGTGTCACTGCTTCTCAAAACTTTTCGGCGGCGGAGTCGATCAAGCCTATCGTAGCGTACCTTGCGACGAATTTGCATGATCGTAAGTTTTTTTGATTTTTGTGTATGACATAACGTTGGCGCTGACGATGTGCTTTTTGTTTTGTTTTTTAGCTGAGCCTGGGAAGCCTGCATCGCCCCAGTCGATCGTCTCGTATATTGATCGCGAGCACGCCCGCGAGAAAGCAGAGCAGGTCCTGGAGTGCCTGACGTCTATACTATCGTCGCCGGCAAAACTGGACAAGTTCACGGCTGCGCTTCCGTTTGCGCGGGTGTGTTTGTTGTTGCTGGGGGAACACCCGACGCCGGTGGTGGCGTGCCAGATGTTGGTGCTGATGGGGGTGACGCTGGGGCGGTGCGCGTCGTTTGAGCGCAAGTTTGAGCTGGTGAGCGGGTGGACGGTGTTGAGGGGGGTGTTGCCTGGGGCGTGGGATCCTAGTGTGCATGTGGCGGCGTTTGATGTGCTTTTGGGACGGCGGGTGGAGGGTGGGTGTGATGATGATGATAATGGCGACGAGGTGGGGGTGGTGCGGACGACGCCACGGTTGACTAGTAGGCGGCTGGCGCCGCCTCCGGTGGTTTGTTGTGCTTATATTTTTCCGACTATTTTGGCGTCGCTTGATAGGGGTCTTAATGAAGTTGCTGGAGGGGGTGTGGGTGCGTGTGTAATTTTCTTTTTTCTTTTTTCTGCCTTGTCATATATATATTCCCCTTCAACTAACGGGACTTTTTTTTTTTTTGATTCTACAGCACGTGCGAACCTATCGGTTGATTCTACTATGGAAGTACTTTTGGAAGATTTGATTGATCTTCACTCTACAAGTCAGAGTTTCCGAGAACTGTTCAAGTCGCATCAGACTTTGGGGTTACTGGTGGCGGCTTGTGAGTCGTTTGCGGGGATCGTGGCGGCGGCGACGGCGACGACGAACGGCTCGGAGCCTCGTCAGGGGGTGGTACGAATTTTGGAGAAGTTGAAGCATTTGGTGCTGTTGGTGGCTTTTGATGATAGTGTTGATGCGGTGCATAAACAAGATGTTAGGAAAACTTTNTTTTTTTTTTTTTTTTTTTTTTTTTTCGCTCTCTCTCTCTTTTTTTGTCTTTGTTAACCCCCCTCCCTTCCCCTCTCCCCCACAAACACTTACGCGGCGCGATTGTTATTGTTTTCAGTTGCTGTCTATCCTCCGACTGGTGGAAGGGTCGACTGATACGGCAGGAGGGAACGAAAATTCTGTTGTTGATCCCTCGTCGATCACGTCAATCACTTCTGGCGGTGGTGGCGGTGGCGGTGGTGGGGCTTCTTACCCGAGCAGGAGCAGCCGTACGCGCTCGGATACGAGACGCCATAGTCTGCACATTCTTGGCAGCCGCACGTATGAAAAGTCTGTGACCCGAATCCATGAATGGCGGAAAGTGATTGCGCGGACGGAGAAAAAACGATTGCGGAAGTTGTTTCAAGATCTGTGGGTTGTTGTTTTTTTGTTTTTTTTATAAGTGAGGTTTTGTTGACTTGTTGACGCGGAAATGTGTGGCGTGTGGCGTGTCGTGTGTGTGGGGTGGGGTGAATAGTCAAGAACACCATCGTCAGGCGGAACGATTGACGCAATGGCGAACATGTTTAGTCATGGAGCCTGGGCTGTGGTCGTCGTCTTCGGTGATTGGGAAGTGGCGGCTTGATGAGACTGAGGGACCTAATCGAATACGGTTCGTTTCATTTTTGTTTATAAAGCCTTTTTTTTTTTTTTCTGTGGGAGCTGACGTGTGATTTTGATTTTTTTTTTATGCAGAAAGAAACTTGAACCGGAGCAAGTTCAAGTCCTTGGCGTGAAACTGGGCGATGATGAGGTTTCACGGGGTGTTGAAGGGCTTGAGTCTGATGCACAATCGGTTGTGCAGATGGAAGTTCCTCCGTGGGCTGAAACGTATGAGTTTGCGGCTACGGGAGTTGAAGGTGAGTGAACGGGGATGTGGTTTTGGGCATTACCGTGCAGGTTTTTTTTTCTAACTGGATTGGTTTTTTTTTTTTTTTTGTAGATGATCAAGAGTGGACTGAAGAGGTTGGTGAAGATAAGCATCGTCGGGTTCGTCGTGAATTGGAGCCTGGGGATGTTATAGAAGTGGTGAAGACCGCGACTCGTATTACTGGAGTGGATTCTTCTCGTAAGTTTTTTTTTTTTTTTTGCTTGTCCGTTATTGCGCGGTGACGTGACATGATCTCTCTCTCTCTCCAGCTGGTCTTCTTATATTAGGAAAATCACATCTTTATATGCTGGACGGTTTAGTTGAAGGTCGAGACGGGGAGGTGATCGAAGCAAAAGATGCCCCGAGGGACCTATTTTCTGTTCCTGGGACGATGATTGAACTTGATGGAATACAACGAGCTCAGCGATGGTATGAGAGCACTTCTCGGGCATGTTGATGATGATCTCGGCTGATCTTCTGGCACAGGCCGTACGAACAGGTTGCGATGTTGAGCAAGCGGACGTGTCTGTTCCGGGATGTTGCGTATGTCATGTTTCTTTTTTCTTTTGGAGGGGGGTATTGACTCTTTTTTTTTTCCCTCTAGTTTGGAAATTTATTTCCGGGATACACGAAGCATGCTAGTGATTTTCGGTTCTCAGCAAGACCGACAAAGTGTCCATAATCGACTTGTGGCTATCCAAACTACTTTTACTGTTAACGAGGGGCCGACCCCGTCGGTTCTGCGGACACCCTTGTTCAGCAAAGTTAGCGCGAGGCTGTTTAGTGGGTTTAGGGACGAGATCTCGACGGCTCAACGTAAATGGCAGGCTCGTGAAATTAGCAATGTGATTATTTCTTTCTTTCTTCTTTTGGGTGCAGTTGCCGTTTTTGATTTATTCATTTATTTTTGACTTTTCCATAGTTTACTTATCTTAGCATCATCAATCAAACTTCCGGGCGGACTCCGAGCGATGCTACGCAGTATCCTGTTTACCGTAAGCGTTTTCAGGAAGTTGGGGCGTTGCATTGCTTATTCGTGTCATCTAGCCTGGGTTTTACAGGACTACACTTCTGAGAAACTCGACTTGAAGTCTCTCGGCACTTTCAGAGAGTATGTCCTACCTTTATTGCATGAGGTATATAAAACTCATGTATATCGGTTCAGCTTGCGGAAGCCTATGGGAGCTTTGAACGCGGCGAGGGAAGGGGAGGCAAATGCTCGATACACCAGCCTTCAAGCGATCAATGAAACGCCTTTTCACTACGGCACTCACTTCAGCTCTAGCATGATAACGTGTCATTTTTTGATAAGATTAGAGCCATTCGCCCACATGTTCAAGCGTTTACAGGTATGTCGTTTGATTTATTTTCTCCACTTGCAAAAGTCGCTCTTCAACTAGAGGTTCCTTAGGGTGGAGACTGGGATCTGCCAGACCGGTTGTTTAGCGATATACATCGAGCGTATAAATCTGCCTCGGAAGACAGCCGTGGTGATGTGCGGGAGCTTATACCTGAGTTTTACACTTGCCCCGAGTTAGTGGCTTATATAATCGATCGACCGACCATCTTTTTGCCCAATCGCTCACAATTTACACTCGTAGGTTCTTAGTCAATTCCTCCGACATTGACTTTGGTGTCCAGAATACGGGTGAAAAGATACATAATGTCAAGTTACCGCCTTGGGCCAAACAAGATCCTTTACTGTTCATCGCGCAGCATCGAAGGGTGCGTTGAAGCGCGACGCCGCGTCCTCCGGAACCTGCCCTAATCGTTGATATAGGCCCTAGAGAGCGACTACGTCAGCGAGCACTTGCCTGATTGGATTGATTTGATCTGGGGGTACAAACAGCGGGATCCAGACTCGTTTAATGTTTTCCACCCGCTTAGTTACGAAGGGTCTGTCGGTATGCTTGATGATTCTTATTCCCTCTATGCCGGTTACAAATTATCCGGTTTTTTTTCAGACTTAGATTCTATATCTGACGAGGTAGAACGCGAGGCTACTGTTGGCATTATTCATAACTGTTCGTCTTTGTTTTTTTTTTTTTTTTTTCGTGCTTAGTTGTTTCATGGGATCGTGTCTAATCCACAGTCGGCCAAACGCCCCGCAAGATATTCTCGACACCTCATCCCCCGCGACTATTACATGGCATTAGCACTCTTCCTCTTGGTATTCTGCATGGCATTGAAGAGGACTTCCAGCTATTGACTCAATCAGCTAAGCATGTTCGAGGTACTTCATAAGTTTTGAATGTTCGTGGCGGGTATTAATTTTTATCTAGACGTGGGGGTCCCGGTATCATCACTTTGCCTTGATATATTGTCCGAAAAGATTTTACCGTGTAAGGAGAACGTGTTGTATGTTCCCTCATATCCCCACGAGCATGTGGCTTGGGGATTCCTGGATCAGAGCTTGCGGCTCTATAGTGATCGAAAGGTGGCTGTCATCCTTTCAGCCTTGTTCTCCGTCATCTGTTTGCTCACGTCACTTCTCACGTAGATGGTTCAGTGCTTCGAATCATCATTTTGTTCCTGTGCTGCATTCCCCGACTCCGAGACGCTTGTCACAGGTTCGCATGACTCCAAAGTACGCCTTTGGCAACTGTCGCATCGGGAACAGACCACCCTCTCGCTGCTTTATATACTCACAGGACACCGCCAGCGTGTGTTGTGCGTAGCAGCGTCGAGAGCTTGGAGTCTGGTTGTGAGCGGCAGCGAGGATGGAACGGCATTGTTGTGGGAGCTGAACCGGGCGCAGTACGTTAGAGCGATCGAGCACAATTCCCCGGTTAATCTTGTGACCATTAACGAATCCACAGTCAGCGCTCTCTCATACTCACTGCTTCAAAATGAAACTGACTATTTTGAATTTTTTTTTACAAAGGGCTACATTGCGACTTGCTCTCGCGAAAAGCTATGTCTTCATACCATCAATGCACACCACATTACTACTTTGGATCTATATGGAGGCCCACTTGATCAAAGGATCACATCGCTTGCGTTCCATGAACGAGAGTGGTCGAACTTGGGGGTGTTGGCTACGGGTACCGCCGGGGGAACGATTGTACTGCGGACCTGGAATACCGATGACACACCGGAGGGTGAGAAGGCAGTTTGGCGATTCCAGACATTGCGGACACTTACATGTCGACCGGAGGATGATGGGTCAGTCTCGGGGGTAACAGCGCTGAGATTTGTTGGGTGAGTATGAGAGTTTTTTTTTTTTTTTCGCGAGGGAAGTGATGGCTTTGTTAACGAGTCTGGGTTTAAAACACAGTGAATGTTTATTCTTTGGACAAGAAAGCGGAAAAGTATATTCGTGGAATTTGCCCGAATGAGCCTGGGTTGTATTTTCCGATGCGCTGTGAAAACATCGTATCTGTATACTTTTGTATGGTCGCACATTGTATACTATTTATTTCGTTTAACTTCTATTGGCCTTGGACATTGCCGATGCATAGGGATGCTGTGACATGTGTAACAGGCCTCGACGCTTGCTCTTAAGGTTCTTTAAAATTTTCAGTTCTAGTTATAGCAGGGAAAAATTTCCCTCTAATGAGGTAACTGCTCATTCCCTTGTTTGTGTCTAAAAAGGGACAGCACCTCTAGAAAGAGGTTTTGTGTTTTTTAAGGCCACAATGCATCTCACTGGATGCCAGCTGGTGCTATATCTCAGCTAAGCTATGTCTCATTCTGATTTTCATTTAGGGTGTGAGTGGGATTATATCATTCTATCTATGGTTCTTATATGTCTTTGTGCTAGCTACGATGCTTCAGATTGCTGTCGTCTGACTCTTGGCTCCGTCACTTCTTGCCTGGTAAATTGTAAGCGAAATACATTCAAGCTATGCGCACGATATTTGCTGTTTTTCTGTTTTAGCTCTCCAAGTGAAGTTTCCGTGTGTGCCTTGCAGATGCTGTAACTATGTCAGTATTATTCTGCAACATCCCTCCCTCCCTGCACTTTACTCCTTACTATGTACATGTGTATCTATTGTTTTCTTTAGCACATTTCGTCTCGGTTTTTTCTTTGTTATTGCCGCAGATGTATGCTCAGACAACGGCTGACAAGCCAACACAAAACATAGCTGCGAGTTTTTTTTAAGGCTAACTTCCCTCAAGCGGTATTGAAATATATGCAGGTCTGTCCACAGTGGGTATATGAACGTGTATGAGCGCGTCCAAATGTAATGTTGCGTGAATTCCGACAAGCGTGGTCTTCGAGAAAAAATTCTAGCCATACCTTGCACGTGAGAACATGGGTAAGGTGAAATAGCTTAGCAGAGGCAGAGACAAAAGGGCCTCCTTTTGTCCTCATTGGAGTACTCTCAAAACAACACTCATGAATCCTATCTAGAATTCTAGGAATTCCCAGTGGCACTCCTTGTTTTCCTCATTCAGTATCAAATGTTCTAGCATGCTCTAGCGCCCTTTGTGAACTCCAAAATAAAAAATAGGATTACATGCTCAATACAGAGATAATCAGGGTTGAAGGGAGAGGTTCCCATGACTTCCATTGGAAACAATCACTGGGAAAAGCATTGTATTCCCCCCCCTTGTGTTCGCAGCATAAACAGATCACGTGATATTTTTCAGGATCTTTTCCCCAACCTGTGAAATCGCATTGATACGCGACAAGGGTGTCTATTAAAGCTCAAATCATACTGGCATCTAACATCTTCCGGATTGTCACCTCCCAACAGTTCTTCCCCTCTGCTGAATTGCGCTGGGCCCACTGACTGGCAGTGGCTGCCGACAGCGCAATACCTTGCTGCATCGCACACTGTAGCAGGTGTCTTACTACACAATCTTGGCGTACATGGACCTTCTGTCCTGGGTTTCTACACTTGGTGAGTGGACAACACACTCTGTATTGGCCCGTGATCTTCAGTTTCCCAGGTGTTGTGACGATTTCCGCCTTTTCAAATGTCTAGCTTTGCGCTACGAAACATTTTCCACATGGCTCGCCACTCTGGGGAATAATAACTGCCATTATTCCTAGAGTGGCGAGCCATGTGGCAGAGATAGACGTCGATGTGGCCTAGGTGTTGTGACGATTCTTGCCCTTTCAAATGTCTAGCGTCGCGCCATATATATATTATTTGTCTTGCTGAAACCTTCACCACATGGCTCGCCACTCTGAGAATAATAATTGGCACTATTGGCAGAGTGGCGAGCCATGTGGCAGATGGAGCCTAGTAACGCTTAGGATTGGATTTTAGATGGCATGATTTGCTCTTGCCATGATTTGGCGCCCCCTGTCAAATTGGATAAAAGTGATGTTTTTTTTTGTTTAGAATTTCATGGACACAAGAAAGTCCAAAGCTTCCTTGATGAAGTTTGCGACAATTCCTGAGACTTTATATATACATATGTATTTTGAAAATTTCTCAACCTGGTTATTTGAAAGGAATTTTCTGAAACCTCTAGTGGAATTCCCAGTATGGGCTCCAGCGCTTAGGGTGTTGTGTGCTGTTGTTGTGGCCATGTGGATATAGCCGAACCGGAAGGAGAACCGGTTACTGGACTGGTACGGTACCATTGCTAGCCGACCAATGAGCTGCTTTTTTGCTTTCGCCCTTACTGCTGAAGAATATTGCTGCCATAGCGGAACGTTAGTTGAACGTCGCGTGTGTGTGTGTAGAAAATGCCGAACAGCTTCTTCCACAACATCACGCTCGTCGTGAACCGTCCTTCGTCCGGTCAAAATCCTCATCGCTGTGTACTGGTGCACTCTGCGGTCCCCAAAGCACCACTCCCTGTGAACCATGTCGTTATCCGTGTTGACAGGTTTGGTTTCTCGTCGAACAATATCACCTACCAAGCACTGGGAGAGGAGCCCCATTTTCGGTAAGCAAAAAAATATTTTTCAGTTGGATATGTTGTTCAGCGTCCAGCCCCCGTTAATATATGTATGATTTCAAGATACTTTGATTTCCACCCTGCTCCACACATGCCGGATATGCAGGGCGTGATTCCTGTGTGGGGATTTGGCACCATCGTTGCGTCGAGCGTGTTGGGGATACAGATCAGCGAGCGTGTGTTTGGGTATTTCGCCACGGCGCGGTATCTGTTGCTCCCCGTTGACGCCTCCGACATCAACCAGTTCAGTTTCTACGTTCCTAGACCCCACTTGCCTCCGGGTATGCAAACGCACTTGTTTATTTCTGAAGAAACAATAAACCTCTAGTTTGCCTAGATCGTAGGCCTTATAACCAGATCACGCGATGCTCGCACGACAAATTGTACCGCCCTCTCAAAGAAGACGCTTCGATGCTCTACCGCCCACTGTTCTATACATCCATGTGGGCCGAAGACTGGCTTTTCACGGCACCCGAGACGCCGTACAACGGCGCGACGAGCATCCTCATCTCGAGCGCGAGCGCAAAGACCGCCTTCTGCCTCGCGTATCTCGTGCAGAAGCGCGCCTACCCCGGCGTCAGAACCGTAGGGCTCACGTCGCGGGGCAACTACGCGTTCACGAAGGGGCTGGGGTTGTACGACGCGGTGTTCACGTATGACTGCGTGGAAGCGAGCGTCGGCGGCGCGTCTGGGGGCACGGGCACGTGGATCTACGTCGACGTTGCAGGGAATAAGGCGCTCAACGCGCGGGTGTGGGGGGCGCTTGGCGCACGCGTCGTTCGGAACGTCAGCCTTGGCGTTACCAACCTCAGTCCGGCGGTGCAGAGCACGTACGTCATCCCCACGAGTGGGGTCGTCAAGTCCTCCAATGCTGCTGCTGCTGCTGCTGCGGCGGCGGCGGCGTCGAGTATAGCATCATCGAGCACGCCTCGTTCCGCCATCGCGTTCGAGTTCTTCTTTATGCCGGAGTGGCTGGCGGAGCGCCGTCGTGCGCTCGGTGCGTCGGGCATTGTCGAGATGCAGAGCGCGGCGTGGGAGGCGCTGATGCAGGACTGCGCGGCGTGGGTGACGATAGAGCGGACGTGGGGCGCTGAAGAGGTACGGAGAGGGTATACGGAGGTTGTGAAGGGACGTGTGGGGCCTGAGAAGGGGATGGTATGGAGTTTGTGGGGTGAGCTGGAGGGGCTGAGGTGGGAGAGGGAGTTGTTGAGGAGGGAAGAGGTCGTGGGGAGGCTATGAGAGCTGTATGTGCACTTTTTCTGACGAGTTGTATATATTGCGAGCACCTTTTGTTGCTGAAAAATGTGTCAACATTTGGTGCTCACGTATTGATCACAAGGAAGGAGTGGTTAGTTACGAAGCTGAAGCTCGATGACTAGTGAACACATCCGTAAGGAGTGTCCCGTTCAAGGGACCGTTCGGTGTCGTGAGTTGTGTTGACGAGTGGCGTCGCGAGGGCGACGGATCGCAAAAAGGTGGATGCATAGGGAATTTTTTTTTTGGTCAGAGGAGGGTGCAAGTGGACAATTGTGAGCTATATTATATTACGCTGCAAGATTGATTATGCATTATTCCTTAAACTTTTAATTTTTTTAATTGGTCCTAAGAAGGTTTGCCATGCATCAATCCTGGGGGAGATTCTGCAAAATCTTCTGTGTGTATAATGCTAGGGTACTTGTACATGAGTGGAATAGAACTGCAATCATTGTATACTACATGAATTTGAGCCAAGAAGAAGAAAAGAAGAAATTAATAGAGAAATATACCTTGGAAGTCCACAGTTGGCCTAATGTAGACATCAGCATGTTGTTGGCCCATGACTGCTATGTCTGAGGCATGCACTTGAGCTTTGGCAAGGGACATGTTTCATGTGTATGGTATATAGGGCCAAATAGTAGTTGTGTTATGTATAGGGTTATTTGGTGGTTGGACAGTTGGGTGATTGGGGATTGATATATATGTGTGAGCACCATTGATTGGAAGATTGGGGTGGATTTTGTAACTGTGTTGTATGTGTATTTTTAGAGTGTTGAACTCTCATATAGCTTGTGTCCAAGTCTGTGCTCATGTGTAGCTAATTCATGCTGTGATTGTATAATCATTTTATAGCAGAATATCATAATAACACTACTTATAATGAAGGGTGAAAAGGCAAAGTTATATGATCATATACAAATATATTAGACTGGTGCTTTTCATCTAGTTGTTCTGATAACTCAGTGAAATCAGTGGCATACATCCCTCCGGTTTGCTCAATGTTGATTGGGTTTGGTAGGGAAATAATCAGATCAATGTAGCTTATACTGTATACCTGGTGGGGATACATTCTAAGTGTCAGAACCCAACCCCGACCGATTCCCGAGACCTCGGGCCCCCGGGCCCGAGACCCCAACTGTCACGTTTCACCTAATTATACTTCATGTTTGATCTCTTCCCTTCATAACTTACGACCCTGACCTCAGTCATTCGGTCACTGATCTCTGAGCCCTCTCATATATAAATCACTCATTCATGTACATGATAACCAGTTCTGATATCGACTAAGATACCCCAATACACCTTGCTTAATCTCTACGCTCCTTCGTCCCTTTCGCTAAGGTCATGCCCGAACTTTGGGTGACCTCGGGCCTCGTCCGAAATACGGGACAGGACTCTGAGCTGGCGCAGCACATAAGCTGAAGCCAAGTCCCATTCGACCCGTTTGCCGAGCCTTGGCCCCCCTTGGCAACTTGACCCCAAACCTCGGTCGACTCTATATTGAGTCCCAACCTTCACTCTGCCTCCGCTAAGATTCAGTTCTTAACAGTATATCAGAACTCTCGAAGCTCAGACAGTCCTTATGACCCCGACCACCCGATCCACTGCTCAAAACCAAATCAGTAGAGCAACACCCTCCGTCCTAGCTCGAAGAGCAAGGAACTCCCCGACCCCAACTCTGTTGTTTCGACACCGAAACATGCCCCTTCGCGATCGTTCGGTTCTTGAGGGACACATCGAGGAAGTCCCCGATGACCCCGAACCATATCGCAAACCCCCCAACAATGATCCGAACCCCAACCCCAACCCTGACCCCAACCCCGACCCTGACCCACCGTTGGACCACGACGCCAATGTTGGAGAATCCCTCGCCAAGGCTCTCTCCAAGATTGCGGACCTCATGGGTCCCCAAAAAACCGAATCCTCGAAAGTGAAAATTCGGGAACCCGATACATTTGACGGCTCGGACCCAAAGAAGCTACGAGGCTTCCTCCTTCAGTGCAAACTGAATTTCCGTGCCCGACCGAAAGCATTCTCGGAAGAGTCTGCCAAGGTCAACTACACCCTGTCCTTCCTCAAAGGCATGGCTCTTGATTATTTCGAGCCGTACCTCACTGATGACTCTTTGTTCGAACCCAAGTGGTTCAACAACTACAATAGCTTCACCGAGGAGCTCATGATCAACTTCGGCCCATACAACGCAGTCGCGGATGCCGAAGTAGACCTTGAGAACCTCATGATGAAGGACAGTCACAAGGCCACCAAGTTTTTCGTTGAATTCTATCGCCTCGCTTCGCTCGTCGACTACAACGACCAAGCGCTGCTTCGGAAGGCCTATCTCACCCTCCCAAAGCGGATCAAAGACGAGATGATTCATTTCGACAAACCCCGCACCCTGGATAAGCTCCGAGATCTGGTCCAACGGATTGACCAGCGCTACTGGGAACATCGAGGTGAGCTCGCTCGCGAAACGACCCAGTCGTTGTCAAGGTCCGAACCTAGGACCGAGAAATCGGCTGCCCTGGCCCCGAACACGACCCCGAAGGTACAGCAAGGTACCTCGGCCAAAGGCAAAGAGGCTGCGAAGCCTTCTACGCCTCAGTTGAAGGGACCTGACCTATCGGGTAAGCTTGGGCCCGACGGCAAGCTCATCCCCCAAGAACGCCAACGCCGCTTCGACCTGAACTTGTGTCTGGTCTGCGGCAGCATGGACCACAAAGCTAGTGTGTGTCTGAGAGCCGCAGCAAAGGCCCGAGCGGCGCAGGCAGCCAACCAGCCCTCAGAGGCCAAGGCCAAACCTACGGCTATGGTCCCCAAGGCAAAAAACTAATCTGCAACAACTTGTTCTGCATTCTCAAGATAGCTGAACAGCTCAACAATTACTGGATTTCCCCAAAGTCACTCAGCTATTCATCTTGCTTTCAAGCAAACTATCTGAAATATCAGATATCTCAAAATTGATAAGTTCTTGCACTATCATCTTAGCTTTACATGAGCATTAGGTGGATCCTGTAGCACCAACACCACATTCACATTCAAACCTCCATTACATAATCAACAAGCATCAAGGACACCTCAGGAGAAAAGATCAGACAAATATTTTGACCAGGATAAAAATACAAATATTTTCTACACATAAAGTTATAGGTAAACACCCTAAACTTGTTGAAATGATTTTCACAGGAATCACACTGACCATCTTGGTTCCATAGGCTTTGGACCAAAAAGTTCTGTGAAAGGTGGTGGCTTATAATGTGATCTGTTGCTGCTTGGGCACAGAGGCGGTCCTGGGGTGCCACCGTCGCTGAGGGCAGGTGGTTTAGAGACTGCAGTCCACCGGTGATAACCAAACTACCGGGGCTGAGCAAGGCAGTCGGAGGCTTGTTTGGCGTGTCGAAAAACGGCCTGGTGGCTTGGCTGCTCAAGTCGTGCTTCTGTCGGGGGCGCGATGTGAGGTCGAACGGTTTTAAACTCGAGCGGAGAGTGGTAAATAACTACAAGCTCTAACATGAAGCATCTGTGGTATTTGTTTTTCTGTCACGAATAAAATCAACGAGTTTTCAGTGACCGTCCGGCGCGCCATCGCTAGCACGAAACAGCTCGCGGACGAGATACGACGTGAAGGAGTTGTTTCATATTATTTTAGCTAACTTCCGAGCTGAACACTGTCATTGAGAACCTTGAAGCGTTTTCATATCATCGGAAGCCCAGATGCTTCGTAAAGTGGACAGAAGGCGAGATGATAGTCGGCGCCTTGTCAAAGGCAAGGTCAGTGCCGTATGGGGTTGTCTCGAAAGATAGCCCCTAGCATATTCAATGAAAGCGGGCCGCATGTTAGAAGCGTCCTATTCATGTGGCGAGATCGTAAGAGTGTCATTATCCTTTTACTACCTAAGGTTTAAGTTTGAATTGTGACGTGTGTTAGGGTCAGGGATCAGGCTCAGAGCAATTTCTAAAACTGAGAAGGGAGTGGTGTAGAGTTTTTGAGGTGAGCTGGAGGGGCTGATGTGAGCGAGGGAGTTGTTGAAGAGGGTTGGGAAAGTTGTGAGGACTATATGTGCACTATGCTGATGAGTTGTATATCTTGCAGTACAGGTGTTCCCTTGCTCTATTGTTGAAAATGTATCAACGTTTAGTGCTTACATATTGAGTACCACTGTACGCTAGAGTTTAAAACCGTCCACGTCACAACCTGCCTCAACAGAAACACGATTTGAGCAGTCCAGCCCCGACGCCGACACCGACGCCAACAGAGCCCCCCATTGCCTTGCACAGCCCAGGCAGTTTGATTGTCATACCGGCAGACTGCAGTCTCGCAAACCAGCTGCCCTCAGCGACGGCGGCACCCCAGAACCGCCTCTGTGCCCAAGTAGCAACGGATCCTAGCCGAGCCAGCGCCGCCGCCGAGTACCATGCATGAAAACGCAGACCAAGACTAAACCAATTAAGTACCCACCTTTCACGGGACCATAAGGTCCAAAGCCAAACAGACTCAGAAGCGGGCGGAGGAGCCAGGCTTCAGGGATGATCAACGCCGCTCCTGTGAAAAGGAGGGTTTCAAGAAGTATAGGGTGCTCGTCTATGACTTGTCCTGAGGTACGTGAATCAAAGGATTAGTATTGTCGCGGCATTTTAGTGAGAAATTGTTTTGAGCGCATTTCACCACATATGAATAGAACATCCTTCAAGTGCGGCTCGAATTCTCTGAAATGCTCCCTAGAGCTGTCTTCTGAAACCCCCCACGCCGCGGTGGCTCTGACAACAGCATTCTCAGCCTTTGACAGTGCGCTAGATATCACCCTGTCTCTGTCCGCCTGGCGAGGGGTCTCGTCCTCCGGCAGAGGATGCGAAAATTCTACTTTGAGCTCCTCAAGGATGGTGTTCAGCTCCTCAGCGAGCGTCGCCGAAAGTTGAGCCATATCGCCCCCTGCATGTCGTATCTCGTCTGCGAACGGTGCCGTGCCATTGATAACACGGTCCACTGTCGTCCTAAACTCGTTGATTTTTTCTGCGACAGATGTGTAGGTCGCAGCTGCGTGTTGAAGCTCCTCGTCCGCGTAGCGCACCAGGCTATCACCTAACCTTCTAGCTTCCTTCCAGAAGTCGAATGCGTCCGGGAGGAAGGCCTGATGGGCGGCCATCAAGTACTTGGTGAGCGGAACAACATCTGTCGAAAACAAAAACCAAAAAAAAAAAAAAAAAAGAAAAAAAAAAAAAACAGGTTGCGCAAGTGGTACGTGAGCGGGCATCGGTAGAGGAGTAAACGAATGAGCCTCTCTCAAGGCTACTCACACGCTGGTTGGCTGGAGACTTTTTTTTACAGAGCAAGGAAGGAATGGTGAGTGACGAAGCTGAAGCTCGACTAGTGAAGATGACACGTGCCTGATAGCCAGTCTAGGAGCGTCCCGTTCCATGGAATTTTCGGTATCATGAGTCCGTTGACGAGTGGCGCTGCGAGAGCGGCGGCTTGCAAGATCAAAGGTAAACGCATAGGAATTGTTTGTTTTGCTCAGAGGAACAGGCAAGAGGAAAGTTGTGAGCTATATTATATTACCTTGCAAGATTGATTATGCGTTAGTCCTTAAACGTTAATTCTAATTGGTGCGGACCGATGTGCCAAGGTTTGCTAGGCCTAACCTTAACCCTAAGTCAACCCTGGGGGAGTTTCTGCAAAGTTTCTGTGTTATATTTCTTGGACGTTTATCCTTGAGTGGGAGATTGGCTAGGTTATGACCTTTCTGTTGAATTTCTCGGTGATGCTGAACAGCGACGAACAGGATGGTTATTAGTGAGCAACTGTAACTAATATCATGCGGCCAAGCTCGAACTATTCCGACTTCGAGGTCATTGTGTCGCTAATGAAATCATTCAGGGGCTATGAGCAATCATAAACATATGGTGAGATCAAGAAATATCCAAAGCTGGTGGCACCCTGAATGCTTTGCCGTTTTATTCAGGCATCATCAGAGGACATGTAGCGGAAGAAATATACCTGCTGTCCCGGTACTCAAACTCTTACGTTATTCTGGTCGCAAGAATTTTATTACGAGAGACCGCTCCCTTTAGGGACTGCAGCACCCAGAAGTGGCTCCGCGCCCAACCAGCGGATCCTAAGCAGAAACATCGCAGCGCTGTGCATGCGTTGAGAAAAATACGAGAAGCAATCGTACTGTAAGCCACACACCTTTCACAGGACCTTTCGGTCCAAAACCTAAGGAACTAACTTCTCCATAGCGCGATTCCTGTGAAAACGAGCATTTCGACACGTTTAGGGTGTTTATTGATTGTTTATTTATAACTTGCCCTAACGCGCGTCACAATTTAAACCTAAACCCTAGGGAATAGAATGAGATTCTTACGATCTCATCACATGAATAAGACGCTTCTAACATGTGGCGCTTGCATTGAACTTTCGAGACAACCCACACGGCGCTGACCTTGCTTTGGACAAGGCGCTCAATTTCATCTCGACCTCTGTTTGCCAAACAAAGCATCTGGTCTTCCGAGGATGTGAAAACAGCTTTAGCTCCTCAATGACAGTGTTCAGCTCGGGAGTAAACTAAAATAATCTGAACTGTCTGCTTCACGTCGTATCTGGGCTGTGAGCTGTTTCGTGCTAGCGATGACGCGCCCGACGGTCACTGAAAACTGGTTGTTTTCTCCGTGACAGAAAATATATATCACAGATGCTTCATGTTGCAGCTTGACCATATATCGCACCCATCACATAGGTTTCTGTCTTCTGTGGAGGAGTCAAATGTGTTCGGACTGCAGTAAGTGTGCGAGAGCGCCAGCCAACCCAATTGCACCTTGTCCCGTGAGATGATCGGGTCGCGAGAGCAGGAGATAATCCGATCAAAAGTCGACATCCATTCGAGGGACGGGCTGTGTAGTGAGAACTTAATTCTTAATGTGCGTTAGTCTAGATTCTATGTCACACTATTAGAAGGAAGACTGGAGGAACTCGTGACTGTTGAAGTCCATCTTGGGAGCCACTAAAGGTGATAATGTGTTAGGATATGAAAAATATGTGCAAGAGTCAATCATATTGTGCAATCTCAGCTTCTGTGAAGAAGATCACGCAATAAATCAATCTCTACCTATTTTGTGTACTGCTTGGTTTATGTGAGAAAAATACGGAACTTTGCTCAGAATGGAAAACTCACGTCGAAGAAGAAGAAATGTGTCAAGCGCTAAAACATATCCCATACGAGAATAACCCGCGGACAGCTCGCAATAGCTTCAACAGAGAGAACCACAACACTTCTAGGGTGAATCTCAAGATGGCTTTGAATTTGATCCCATAGCTTCCGAGGCATTCGAACTATGGTTGTACGAGAGAAATATCACCACCTCTCGTACACGTTGCTGTCGGTTTTTTTTTTTTTTTTCATTTTTTTCAAGATGCTGGACTAGGGATACCGATCAGAGATTTACACTGAATGGGTGAGGAGCACAACCGATTCGAGCAGGCAGGGAACGACCTCAGTCTTCAATCAGAGTCCATGACAACTCTGGATTTCCGATGAAAATTTTGAAGAAGGCAGTGCGCTGTTATCAGGCGTACAGAAATCTCCAAGATAGAAATCATCTTCTCAGTGTCATTCGTGCAGTTGTGGGTGAGAGAACGCTGCGATCGTGCGGCGGTACCAGCTGCGGGCATGGAAGAATTTTCTAACTAAAGGAACTATTAGGAAATTATGAGAAAATCAAGTGTTTTTATATAAATAGTTCATGCCAACGATGTGTTTGAAATTTTTTGGAGAAACGCAAAGAAACAATACTTCTTCTGAAATTTCTTACAAGATTTTTGACAGGAGCAAATTTATTTTAAAACACTTGATATTTTAACAATTCTTTGACTCAAAGTGTGAAAAAAATTTCAACTCAAAAAAGAAAATTCTTCCATGTCTCCAGTTGGATAAAAATCAGGTGGTAGTTGGCCCTGGCGGGATAAGGGACTGTGTGCTGTTCGGAGGAAACAAGACTTGGTCCGTCTTACACACCGTCCCCTCGGGAGGCAGCTAGATAGAGTAAACAATTGTTGTCACTGATGAAGCAGAAACAGGCTCTCAGAAGTGAACATGGACTTACCGTTCCATGCAGGAAGTAGTCACTAATGGCCTTCAGAGTGCAGTTAGAGTGCTCTGCGAGGGATGTATGCTGGAGGGGGGGTTTTCAGGAACCAGCATTGAGGACCCAGAATGAGTGAATCTGCTTACGCCGATTCCGTCTTGTTCGAGAAGACGGGCGCTGCTGCCCAGTAGGGCCGCTATTTTCTGGGCACTTGCGAGAGGTGTGACAGGATCTAGCTGTGCATGTTCAAGCATACGGAGAGAAGACGGGAAAATGCGAAAAGTTTACCTTGTTGCTCAATACTATGATTGGATTGGCGAGCTTACTATTGAATGGTCCTGTAAATCTCTCCACAGCACGGACAGGGAAACGGTGACAAAAGAGAGAAGACTGGTGGGATGCCGAAAATAAGCAAAGGATCCCTCAATCCATCGTTGGGAAATTACCTGGACGGTGCTGATTTCTCCGACTACGAACACGGTTAATTAGAAGTTGGCTACCTTTGAATATCAAAAGAACGAACATGTCGGCGATTCTTCATGAGTCACACGGACGATCTCCTCAAATACCTGTTGTGTCGTCACGTTTTCCTGATCGATACTGTCTATGCATCTAATCACGAGGCTAATGGAGGGAGGGACATCATCAGCTTGCATTCATGTCAGATTGAAACACACCCTGGGATTGC
This sequence comes from Ramaria sp. MG151, assembly GCA_003314545.1. Classification (NCBI taxonomy): domain Eukaryota; kingdom Fungi; phylum Basidiomycota; class Agaricomycetes; order Gomphales; family Gomphaceae; genus Ramaria; species Ramaria sp. MG151. The sequence continues at coordinate 7,555 of QMFG01000396.1, read as the reverse complement.
AGGCGCGTGTGGCTGCGCAACACTGGTTGGTGCTTTTGAGGTTTGGCGCGCGTTGATGATGTTTCTGGTAAATAGCTGGGATGGGACTGCCGGTGGAGCACTGGAAGAATTATTAATCGCGCTGGGACGGGTTCCGAATTCAGTTACCAAGTCAAGGAGCTGGGGAACGAGCACTGTGTCCCACGTGGTGGGTGTACGAAGCTGAGTGTGTATAAAGTCTAACGTGGCGATAGACGCAATAAGCATGTCAAAACTCGAGAAGAGCGGATAAGTTTCACTATACCTCGAATATCGAATGAAGTGATGTTGGGGTCGCCAGCTTTGTGTAATGTATATGCCGTCTGCAGTGGGTGGATGGAAGATTGCGTCATCCGTCACGGAGAGACATCACAGCTGAAAACGTACGTTGATGAGTTGTGATATATCCTGTGAGAGAGATAGAAATGTGGAGCTATTATGAGCAAAGGCACATTGTTGTGGTCCTGCCTCTAAGCATTTGTTGATAAATGCTGACAAGGCTGATTCCGACGATGTGAAAGAGCCTGAAAATTATTATATTTTTTGGTGCTGTAGAGACTAGTAAGTAAAAACTTACTTCCAAAATCCTATAACAAAAGCGTGGGTTAAGCCCGATTCTATTGAAATAAAAAGGTGAGTGTGAGGCTACCTGGAGAGATGGCTCGGTCGCCCATCTGCAAAAAAAGGATTGACCGAATACGTAAGGCCATGATTCCAGAGACGGGAAATATATACATGCATTACACTGTCGACGATGCCATCGATTACCACCCGTCCTACGCGCTGAATCATGATGGTATTCAGGGTAAGCATGAGGATCAAGGAAAGAAATCTCTGTAGAGACTTGCATCTGGAAACACTGATAACCCGGCATCAATACCGATGTGATAAACAGAAAATTAACATGAACACGTACTGTTGACGAAGTAGTCTCCAATCACACTTCCATAGCTTACATGACAGTAATCAGTCTTATATATGCCATATGGATTAGGAAGGTAATATTTCATACCTGATTGCCCAGATATTTATCTTCTGCCCTGGTCCATCAATGCAATCCGATAAAGATACGATATCACGTGCGACAGCCGTCTAACCATCGCAGGCATGGAACCAGTAAATAAACAATATTTGTGAGATTTGGAGAAGACTCGCTGTTCCCATGTACTTCAGAAATGCCCCATCAGCGTCTAGACATTTTTTCCCAGTCTCCACAAGTTTCGCATCGGTCGAGTTTACCATTGAGAAGAATGAGTCAAGGTCGCTGGGGTCCGTAAAGTCTCCGTGAGCCTCAACTCCAGCCCCTGGGATGGTGTTTGCGAAAAAGTTTATGACTGAATTCGTAGAGTTAAATCCGCAGGTGATTAGGGGCCTAGTGATGGATGGAATTTTGAGAGGGTCGTTTCTGAAGCCGGAGTTGAAGACACTCACCGTGAGTTCGCCACGCCACGAGGGTCCCACCCTGTCAGATAAAGCTTAGTGCCAATAAAGAGGCTTTGATAATAATCCATCGCTCTCACCGACGATATCGTATTGATTATTCAAGAGGGTATTGATGATTCCGCCCAAGTTGAAAAGGGAAGCGACACCGCTCCCTCCGGGGCCACCTTTAAAGCGCTTGAATTTACTGAATAAACGAGAGGTGCTATTGGTACCATACCGGGATTAATGAACACAGTGCCGAGTCTAGGCGAGTTTGTGGCTCTGAGCCTCGCGACAGCGAGCGTTGCATTTCCTCCACTAGGGTTGGCGTAGTCCAGTGGGACCTAAGGAGAAACATCTGAATGTGGCACTAAATCTAACGGCGTAGAAGATGGTGGGTTTACCTTGTAGGTTCCGCACTGGAACAGAGGTTTACCTGAGCAAGGGGACCAGATTATCCCGGACGAGCAAGAAGACTACGAATATGAATTATAACACCGTAAATTTTGGGAATTCATGCACGTACGTTGTCGTTCCCAGTCGAATACACCACGACAGGGAGAGCAAGTGACAAAAGTATCATATAGCTTCGGACGTGAAACACCATGGTAAAACAATAAAAATATGTTGCTTCGCTAGGTAGATCTTCCGTCGTATTTAAATGACTGACACTTAGTCAAGCTTCGATGCTAGGGTTAATTATTTCATATGCTGTGATACATACTGATGCCACCCCTCAGAAAACTCTGCATTGAGGCTCCCTCCGAGGCATGCTCTGGGCTCTGCTTCAAATTAGACGCTGCTACTAAAGCAATGCAAAGGGCGTCAATCTGTTAAAACACAAGAACGCCCACTATCCGTAACATTTTCTTTAGGGTTAGTCCCATAACCGGCGATCCTGCAGGCCACGGAACTGCTCTCGAGGCTTGTTCTCACCGGCGCAGTATAAGCAGTTGGAGTATAATGGGGGTGCACACACGGCCACACCATCTGAAATCGAGCGTAGCGGGGCCTGCGGCCCTCTTCTGACCTCCGCTCAAATGCTCTGTCCTTGCTTGTGGACACGAAACTATCCTGGATATACATTTGAGCACACCAGAAGAATTGGGACAAAAGTATACCGTCGAGAAAGAGATGTAACTTCGGACGTGAAACGCCATGGTGAAAACCGTATGTTGTAATAAAGAAGAGTATTCTGTGCTCATATTCGGAGAACTGACTCATCTACGAGGTTTGGGTTTGAAATGTTTAAAATAAGTGATAGTCCCGGATGCAATGCCAAGCGCCAATCTGCCATCTTGTTATTCGCTACACGTACAGGAATCTCTCAGAACTGCCGGAGACGCGAGTGTGGTGGAGTTTCAGAAGCCGTTGCTTATTAAAAAAAAGAAGGAGAGGATAGTGCATTAGATCTAAAAATGCCTTGCGAGTCACGGTACAAACTAACCATGATATTTTTGATGCCAGATAGTTTCCAGGTGATGGTGGAGATTTCATTGGCTGAATTGTTTCTGAATGTCACATGTTGAACCACTGCAAAGCACAGTATGCTGTGTAAGAGGAATGAGGTACTTACTATGTTGATTTTCGAAAGACCGTCTATCCATGGGCTACGAAGTTCTGGGATTGGAAACGTCTTGTTTCGGAGACAGTGATATTCCGGCAAAGAGCCAATCTGCCAGCTCGCCATTTGTTGCTCGTCCGATATCCTCCTCGAACCGGTGCGCGGCGCGAATCTGGCGGAGCTGCGGACAGCTGGGGCCCTAGTCCAGTGCGTCATGCACAAGAGGAAGATAGGGACACAATAAGCTCAGTGAATTGTATCGAAATTCCCTGAGTACTGACCAAGGATCCAATGGTAGCCGAATCTGAGTTTATCCTCTCGATTGGGGTCGCTCTACACTAATGCACTGACTGACCATAAATGACTAATGACGTTTACGATGTAATACTGTTTCGGGACCATCGACCTGTCGACAAGGAGCAGTACGTGTTGAAGAATTCCGTGTGTAGTCTAGCCTGTCACACTCGGAAGATTCGAACTCCGAGCTACACAAATCAGTTCAACAGGTTATGGGCCCCAGCTGACTCTGCTAAACCATGTCTAATATCAAACTTTCATCCAACTGAATCTGCATCTCTATCAGTACCAATTCTCTATGATAATAGAAGCAATCAGCCCAGCTAGGAACCTCATATACAAAGAGCCTTTGTTGTAAAAGGTCTTTGGATTCATGTACATAGAAGGATAAGCTATTGTGCCCAAATTATATTCGGAGAATAATGGAATTCTCATACATGGGAAATCTCCAGCTACAGAGGAACAAATTGAAGTACATTGTATCTTAATAATTGTTAAAATAAAATTTATTTATCTTATTTCCTGTATAATTGCCAATGTTTGTGTATGACAGATGTACCAGAGATTGATAATCTAATGTCAAGACCAATCTCTGGCTGACCTCTGGAAGGACCCAGAATGTCTTGGAGATAATTTTCAGCTCTATTTTTGCTTCCATACTTTAGTTCTATTTATCTTTCATTTCCAAGTTACAGGAAAACTTCCTTATCACTTTGTTAGTTCTGAAACATGTTCTATTTCTATTTGTTCTCCCCAAGCCCAATCCTCAACACCTCTGGTGTATGAAACTGTAGTCTACCTGTATAATCCTTGGTTCTGATATTAACTTAATACACCTACTATTATTTGTTAAAGTTATCTACATTTTGTATCTTCTCATTCTCTTAGATTGCAGCTGAGTGTAATCTCCTTGTTTTTTTTATTGTTCCAAGTTTCAGAGTTTATTTTTTTTTTAGATACATGAACCAGAGAATCTTCTATGTCTCACTTCAGTGCTTACCTTAAAGACACTGAAGTGAGTATGCGAGTTTCTTACTTTATTGCACTTGAACTTACTATCTTTTAGTTCTGCCTAGGTAGTTATTCTTGAATTGACTCTCAAGTGCTTCCCTTAAACATACTGAATTCTGCCCAGTTTGAACAGGTTATGGGTCCTATGCTAAACTAGAACAGAAAGCATATCATAATTGACAACCATAACAGACAGATTTAAAATCCTTAGATATGAAGAGTCTGAGTGACTAGATGAAAAAGGGTCAAACTGGAATTTCTAGAAAACTCAGATCATTCCTTACCTGAAAGAAGCTAGGTTGTGGGGATATGTATCAGGCACAAGGACAAAACCTCCAGATACGAGCATCAATGAGCTTGCAAAGTGGGAGGAATCCAATACCCAAGCCTTATTAACAATTTTGATAAACATTGCACCAAATGTACAGGCTGGGCTAGATTGCATGTTAGCAGAGACAGTCTAGAAAGGACTATTGAGCAGATATGCACAAGCTAATCCAATTGCTCAAAATCTGGCCCATAGTCAGCTACTTTTAAAGCAGTTCATAGAGGGAGGCACAGAAACTGTTCCAGTGCACCTAGCTGATTTGCAGAGACTTAGAGAAAATTGTGAGGATTGGGTCTAAGCATATCAGATCCACAATTTGCTGGAATCATCACTTTGTCAATGCCCTCACCATCTTGGGATCTAGTAATAGAAACTCTTGGAGGTGTGCTAGACCCCAAAATAGTCATCTCTCATATATCCATGGAATGGAGTAGGAGGCAAAGTGTCAACACAGACAAAAAGGCCAATAACACAGTGTTCAAGACAGGAGCAAAGTCATCAGTCAAATGTGACAATCGTGAGAAAACTGGACATATGAAAATAAGATGTTAGGCTAAGGGTGAAGGTCAAGAAGGTCATGGTACAAAGGAAAAAAGGATTCAAAGACCTCAAATACCGTCAAAGCTGTGTCTGACACACAAATTGTGTGGGCATGTGGAACTGCAAATGCAACAGAGATATGATATGCAGATTCAGCAGCCACAGTCCACATGAACCCAGATTGCGATGGCTTCATCACATCACAAATTTGAGAAAAAAAGAATCATCAAAACATTTGACTCTAACAAAGTGGAAGGAATGGGTGAAGATATCGAAGCAGATGTCCTTTATGACAACAAAGCCACAAGAATCTGACTTATCTGAGTTATGCATGTTGACAAGCCAGCAAACAAGCCACATCTATTTTCAATCCAACTCCACCAGCACTATTTTCTTCAACCTTAGCTATTATCTCACATCACCTTTATGCTGACACTGCCATCTTTTATCCTCAATCATTATATAATCATTTTCAATCAATCAACATGTCATCATCCAAGCTTTCCTCACCATCTCATAACAAATGCTCCATTGAATTGCAACCTATAGAAGGACGAGCTGAATGCCATTTTCCAATCATGCTGACATACCCTAATCCTGCTCATTTCCATTGCAAGCTCTCTAATCCCAATCATCATGACACTTATGCCATTGGAGAGCCAGTATATGTTGACGACTCCTCAGAACCATTCATATTTCTTGGAGATAAAAGGGTATACTATCATGTAGGGCAAGAGGAATACATGGCAGAATTCAGGGGACCATATCCAGAATATCCTCCCCTGTCCATTCAACTCACTCTTCATTATAGAATCCAGAAGGATCAAATTTTCCACCCCACTCATCAGCCATTCATAGAAAGGTTTATGAACTAATAAGAAATGTAGTAGAAATATTTTTATATATTTTTATATATTTTGTTTGAATTTTATTTGATGTTTTCTTGAAGTTTGTTGAATGTGCTGAATTGGTACTAATTTTATGATCTAACTGAGAGTCTATTGTGATATGGGGGATGCACTGATGCAGATGCAAATTGTTAGTGCTAAATGTTCGTGTGTGGTTGTGCAAACAGTTGAGGACAGAGATAAGTGTGTAACTTAGCAGTTTTGAGACAATGATTAGTCTCAATAGATTCTTGTAATTGAGAGCAAACATCCAGTAATGATTTGCTATCAGAGAAACGATAGTAAAGATATAGAGCAATCAATGGAGCACAATACTGAGACTGGTGGAGATTTGCTGCCTTAATTTTTAACAGGAACTACAAGTGTATTTAAAGAAAATGGTAGCTAGGATATATGTCTTGTAGATGGTGATGAAGAACAGGGGTTGTGGAGTGGTACAGGTGTCTGAGACTACATGTGGAGAATATTGTACTAAAACAATAGTATCTACTTGAAAACTTTGTGAAACTGATATGTGGTTGTTCAGAACTACAAATCATAGGGTTAACAATTTTTAGTGAATGTAAAGAACAAAGAAAATCAATAAGAAAACTTCTGAAACTCTTTCTGAATGTTTGGGCACTTGTCCTAAATGAAATCGAAGCATCGGTGCTTCAGCCATGGATCAGCATTGATAGGGGTGATTAGAAAGTGATTTTTGATTGCCATATTTATCTTTGGCAGTGTTTCAGAGCCATGTGTCAGAATTCAATTATCAAGGACAGGTGCATAGTTCTGAAGAGATAGATATTCCGAAGGGATTCTATCTCATGGATCAAATGAACTTTGCAGTCCATGTCAATCACAGCCAATGGTCTCACATTCTTTCGAAGTGTGTTTAAATTAATATAAATAAATTTAGAGTACTCACTCAAATGTGAAGTTGCTATTCAAGGAAGTTTTATGACAAGTTGGCAAGTTTGAGTAGAACAATCAAGTAGATGTACAATAATTGAACTAGGGAATATGCATGCAAATGTGCTAGCTATATACTGAACCATTCGGAAGGGAGAGCAAATGGGAAAGAGTCTGTGAGGGTCAGAAAGTAGCTAAGGTACATGTATACTAATTAAAGACCATGGAAAACAAAGAATAAGGCAAGTAGGAAAATTGTGAATGAAGACAAAGATTAACAGACCAACAATAGCTCTTGAAATGTGTTTCCAAATCACATGGCTCTTTGGTAGAGCTAACTGTCCCTAAATCCTTTGGAGGGTGATCCTGAGGGTCTAGAACATTCATATCATATGGTCTAATGATATGGAATGCCATCGCAAGCTTCAATAGAATATAAACAACTTGATGAATGAGTTCTGTCAGAATCCAAATGATAGCAATAAATGTTGTGGATGGATGTTATATTAGTACGAGTATTCGGAAATATCTCTAATAGTAACCGAATGAATTTGGAAAGCAAATAGAAATCCT
>QMFG01000394.1:0-10283 GCA_003314545.1 Ramaria sp. MG151 | reverse complement strand
GTGAAACGCTTTGCTCACAATCAAACAGTCATCCCACGATATGGTGCCTGCAGCTTCCCATTGGTGTCGCCTCTCCCTTTGTCATCGAGGTTAAGGAGCAACTTTGAGGCGCGATGTGCTGCGTGGATATGGACTGGACAGTGCCGCGCTATGCTAGACTGAATTGTATCTATTCTGTGGCCCTGTCAAAATATCGGCATATGAATGTTGAGGTACCACTATTGCATTCAGAATGAGGAAAATGCAAAATTACCGTAGGAATTCTGTACAGTAGGCACCAGATAATATCATATCCTTTCACAATATGGACAGAAGTATGCATATATTAACGAGTGATGGACCGGAGGTGAGCGCTTCAGCGGTTAACTGTGTATCGCATTGAAACCCTGCGTGAGACGCACAAGTTCAGTCATCACAACAGATTTATTCACGTCTTTCCATCCCCCACAATCACTGTCCGTCCGTCGCCTATATGACAGTCCATTACCTGCTACGTATACATGTCTTAGGCGGTCTAGATGCATCAACATCCTCGGGATTTGAACAACTGCACCGACTCTTCCTCTTCCTCCAGCTTAAACTCTTTCTCTCTCGGCGGCGCTTCCAACAACGCAAACTAGCCTCCCGTAAATGACAACCCGAATACCGGCGCCCACCCAGACGTCGTCTGCGGATCCGCCATGACCGTATATCCCCCTGCTCCGTCCTCTCAGTAACAAACCCCGGAATTACGATTAGCACCATTTTGCAGTCCACCGCCCATTGCCTCCGGCGCTAATGCTACAAGTGTCCCCACCTCGGTTTTCCCCGCCGGAACCGCTCCTTCTCGCCCGCGCCTAACATCTTCGACACCACGATGTTTATCCCTTGAGGAGCTAAGGAGTTCCGGCTTAGACTATATTCTGAGAGTAGAAGGCAGCCAGAGGGGATAACAGTTAGGAGGGTGAGCTCCCAACCTACTTAAATGCAGAACCACTACCGCACAGCATAGCTGCTGCACGACACTGCTTTCAAACAGACCAGAGGCAAGAATGGAGGAGGCAATGGATGACCTCACCCCGCTTCTCCAGGATGGAGAAATTGGACAGCAGCCTCCCATCCAAGAGATATCAAGAGATGGTGGCCAACCTGAGTCGGGAACAGACAAGCCTGATCACACAGCTGCATACAGGGCATGCACCCCTCAATAGTCACCTCCACAGGATCAAGAGGGTTGCGTTGCCCTTATGCCTGGCATGCATGATGGCCAACGAATCAGTGCATTACTATCTTTTTGACTGTCGCTCTCATGAACATGCCAGGCATGGACTGAGACAGAAGCTAGGGAGCAGATCCAAATCTGCAAAGGTGCTCCTGGGGAGCACAAAGGGGATGGTAGCCTTACTGCAATATGTGGCAGACACAAAACAGCTGGAGGGCACCTTCAACATAGCTGGCACTCGGTAATGATAACAGAATAGCCCTGATAATTAGCTCGAGCAATGACATGATAAGACTCGACATGGCAGGGGAAGGAGGTTCAGGCTTGGAATCAAATGTCAAGGTGGCACAGCAACATACCCTTGGACTTTTCTCTCTTATTCTCTTTCTGGCTGCGGCACTCCCACATGTTGTGCAGGCCCACTCCGGCAGCCGAGCACTTAATGTGACAGACCAATTACATGAGTTAAAAAACAAGTGGAGAGTGGAAGTACCTTGTCTCACAATAGAAAGGGGCGGTAAACGGCTCCAATGGAGCTGGGCTGGCGGAGGAAGGGATCCTTCGCCAGTGCCATTGCCCACCTGAGAATGCAGCGGGTGGGAACCTCAGGGAGCAAGGAGGAAGGCCCACCCTTTCTTTTTAGGTACATTGCGAGTAGCGACCATCATAGGACTTAGTCACCTGAGGTTGATAAAATGAAAAAAAAAAGTGGGGATGTGAAGAATGGTCCACAAAACTGGGAGAAGAAAAAAACTCGCCTTTTGCACCGCCCCGCCTTACTTTCCCTCCCGCTCTATAAAAACTATAACAAGAGCTATTTTGGATCATAATCAGCTCATTCCTTTATTGTTTAGCTACTTTCAGATTATGGTACTGTACTCTAAGTTGAAGGAATCTGAGCGTAGCTATATTGGTTCGATTGGTTTCATTAGCGGTCTCGTAGTTTAAATACTGCTCATTACTTGTCAAGCATTTTAGCGCTCTGACACATCTCATCTTTGTTCCAGAAGCTGAGGCAGTCTCTTTAGTTGCACGTACCCTCTCTACAATCCATATATTTAAGTGGCAACTTCTTAGCTCACGGAATAATTAACACATTTAGGTTGTGTGATTGAAGATGGTGAGGGCGGGCAGGGCGGGCAAGGCAGCAGGGGTGGTTCTGGCAGGGAAGCCGAGGTTGAGGAGGAGTGGCATTAGCGCCAGAGGAAAGAATGAAGCCCGGCACCAAGATGGCACAATGTTGGTGCTGCGGAGGCATTGAAACATAGCGTCAGCCCTCTCCCCAACCTGTTACCCCCTTTTTTATCTAGTTCCCATTCCCAATCCTGTGGAAGCTTATGTAGAAATAAAGGATGTGTGCAGGGTTTTTGCAAAAGTGTTTCCAGAATGCCAACCATGTCACCAACATAGGGTTTGGTCAAGTACATAGGATCGTGGTCTGCCCATCAGCTCGAGCTCGACGTGTTTTACATCCATGTTTTTTTTCTGCAAACAGAATGAATTAGTCTGGAACACATGAGCAGTCGCGTCCATGGAAAACCTGGTTCTCATTGGAGAGAAGACTTCTATGCTTCACCTCCCTAACGGGGTTTGGAAGAGCATATCTCATACAGATGCAATGCTTCCCAGATGCGTTGTTGAGGGGCAAATAAAATTTATCTATTGTGATCACAGAATGCAATAAATGCGGGAACAAGAACTGCGGAAGAGCTTACCTCCTTTGCTCATCACTCATAATCCATCACTCATAAATATATGCATGCTTGGATCCATATTGTGAGAGTTTCTGATATCATCTGGTACTTTCACAGCACTACAACATATTGTATGGAATTCCTATAGTCATCTTGGTGTATATTTTTCTCAACCTCAATGTAACGGCAGCACCTCAACATTCTTACCAGCTGATATTTTGACATTAACTCTAGCATAGAACTGTGATGTCCAGTCCTAATATGCCATTTCTAGAATCAGGATCATCAGTGTTTTCAGCTCTGTCAACACACTGACCTCAATGGGTGCAGACCTCATTGAAACAACAAACACCCTGGGAAAAGGAGTTTGGGATGGATGGTATTCATGTCTGGTATCTTGATACCAATCAAAGAAGAGCATAATAATTACATGAATCATACAATATTCAATCTCTAAGTCCAGAAAGACCATCTTAACATGGGTGTTAATGCATGTTGAAATGGAGGAAATTGAGCTGGAGTATACCATTCAATTACAATGCAAAACATAAGGTCCCTTAAGAACATGGCATGTTTACAGAGCACATCATACCTTGAAGTTACTCCTCAACTTCGGTGAGAAACGGAGAGGCAACACCAATGAGAGGCTGCAGGCACACTATCCTGGGATAGCTGTTTGAATGTGATCACAGTGTGTCACACTAGAAAGACAATAAATAATTACTGTTTGTATGAATGGAGGCGAAGACCGTCTTTGACCTCAGTGGAGGTCTTTTCTTCCTCCTCATGAATGGATTGCCCTTCCGGGTTATACCACGCTGTGTCGTCCAACCAGTGAGGTTTAGAGTCAAAAGATGGGTGATGTTCTGCCTTAAGCTCTGGAGCTCCAGAGTTATGAATATATGCAGCCCCTCTGTGTGAAAAGAGATACACGGTGGGTTCCATCATCTCCACAACCATATCTGAGTCCCACTGAAAGGTGCACACATTTCCTGGAGCAGAAGGACCGTCCACAACTGTCAGATCAGCGTTCCATAAGTGTTGAACTGCAATAACTATTTTGTGCTACCTGTCAAAACTCAGTTCCAGACTTACAGTAAGGAGACGCTGACCAAGTTTCAACTCGTGTGGGGCAATTGAGAGCCCATGCTGAGTGATGATCGAGGGAGCAAGGTGATGCAACACATTACATGCGTGCATCTCATCAAGATTGTTATTATATGTTAAGTTAAACCATGACAACACTTGTGCGGGGATAGTGAGAGGGTGAAGCCTGGAAAACTGTATGTGATTGACCAGACCTTTTACAAAGGGAAAAATGAACTTGCTGTCATCTTTGACAGCATTGTCTATCATCGCAGGAATGTGATGGAGGGACTCGTAGCCACTTTGAAAGAACTGATATGTGTTCCATGAGAGTGCTCCTGATTCTGCTAGCAATGAGTGGTGAATGTTGTCAACAACCACAAAGTCACCAGCTTCTGTTACGTAACCAATGTCCCCCAATGCCATCGAGCCTGTGGGACGGATATAGAATGCAATCGGTGCCAGCCAGCCTCGCTCAAAGAATGCAGCCCCAAGCATCTGAAGGTTGAGGTCGTCATAGCGACATTGAAGAATATCCAAGATGTTGTCAGAACTCGGCAGTCGCTGTAATGAGTCACACAAACTATATGCCATCGATGCAGCTGGGTCATGACCGTAGGATATGCCCCTGTGGTGAATAGTCAGAACTAACACAGTAGTGCTTATGATGACTTATACTTACCGTGGAAGGGATCCCCACATACCAATGTAAACATTGGACTACCATATCCCATCACCATGACTGAGATCAACTCAACATGCTGCACAACTTACCTTATAGTCCTCCTCACACAATAACTCACCTGCATATATCAGCTTCCAGTGATGTTGATCATTTCCAGGTTGAACACTAACGTAAAGCCCTTGGGCCTTGTATATGTCAGCTAGAGGGAGATCAAACAATAGTGATTCACTACCAGAGCCAAATAACTGGAAGGAAAGCAGCCTGTTCCTAAGCGCTGGAATTCCATCAAGGCCTAATTCTTGATCATTAAGGAGCAGACTGAGCACTTGAGAACATTGCATACACTGAGAGATGTTTGCTGACCCGATGTATGTCAGTTATATGCAACCCTCATGTTTGAGTGCAGTGATGAACCATATTATATATACCATAAATAGCCTCCACCGGATTTGAAGCCAGTTTCTTCTCCAGCCAACTCGCTAAACTTTCAAGGTGATCACCAGGCAGGTGATACACCTGGAACGGGATGCTGGCTGAGGCTCTACTCCCTCCAACAAGCTGCAATAAGTAAGGGCTCCTGTGAACACTCGAAAGTCAACTCCTGGAATCCTCTCCACCAACAAGGGCTCACCGAATGTGTCGGTGATTATCGATATTTTTCAGAAACTAAGGAATTGTGAGAGGCAGCCTAAAACTTTTTTAAAAAGAGGGGCTTACAAGATCTGTCTTCCTGAGAGATGGCATACCATAGTAATTCTTCAACAACACCGTTCTATTATCATAACGCTTTGCCTTCTGCAGTTCAACTCTAACTGAACCAGCACTCGAGTGTCATTGAGAACATAGAGAGACTTGATATTGACCGATTGTCTCGAAAACGACAATGTCATCACTTGTGTAGGTGCGTATCTAGATTTGAATATGCATCAGCATGGGGGACTTCCTTGAAAAACGTTAATACGTGCATCAGGGTCGTCTATCGTTGAACCCCGGCAAATATTGAGATCTCCGAGATGCAGGACCTGATTGTACATTGCGTTTACAACAGCTTCCTGTGAACTCACCACTCTTGTAATATTTTGGAGCTACGAAGCCATGTCCATTCAACCAGAAGTGGGGTAGTAAATATAGAGACTGGGCTCACTGCCATTGATGCATCCATGCCCAACAGAACCTATGTTCTCTGAGTGAGTTTCAACTTTCCATTTATGTCTGTTATTCACTCACCAGAATTGACCTCTGGGTGTCTAATAATCTCTTTTCCAGCATTGTGATATCAAAATCACGATCTCCAGCATTGAAAAAGGTTTTCACAGTTGACGAAGATGCCATCCGTTTCACAACCTTGAGAAGATCTTCTAATATCCTACCATTCCAGAGGGATGCATAAATTTCTACGGTGAAAGGAATTAAGCTAGAACATACACTTCAAATTCATCAATTTTCGTCTTGAGTGCAATTGGAGCAGCATCCCATTTTTCATCCATATTTTCCGCAATGGTGACTAGACAGTCGGTGATGAAGTGGGTTAGGTATTGTAACCTTGCAATGTTCCTTTTGGAGATCTGTGAATGCAAACAAGGTTAGCAGACGACATGAACATGCTGAGGTAAGATACCTGAACAGTTTGTATAATCAGCATTGTCACCTTGAAAGCGGCACTGAGCCCTGGGACGAGTGCGACTGTTCCTGATAAGCGGAGGAGATTGGTTGATATGTCCATTTTGTGTAGTGTACGGTGGTGGAAAGGGTTGAGATGTCTATTCTGTGGCGGTCACAGGTGGAGGAAGATAACAGCTCAAGGGAGGCTGTGTAGCACTGGGAAAACACAGGATACAACGTGCCCAGCTTCGGGTGCCATTCAATTTCACCTTATCTGTCAGATCTAGCTTAGAGTTCGTGGACAAATTGTGATGATCCCAAATGTCAAAGACAGACAATCACATAATCGAATGTTCATTTTGTAGTGTACCGTGGAGGTTAAAAGGTTAACTCTGTGGCGGTCACAGCTGAAGGAATATAAGAGCTGAAGAAAGATTATACTGTGAGTAGCGCCGAGAATACACTGGATGCAACGTGCCCAGCTTAGGAGGCCTATACAATCCTGTGCCGTTCGAATTCACCATATCCGTCAATTCTAGACTAGAGTTCATGGACAAAATCTAATACCCTTATGTAGTAAAGATAGAAACGAACTTCTCAAGATGAGGTCCCGTACGCTTCAAGTCATGTCCAACCAGTATCTTATGGACTACCCTCATTACTCTTTGATCTGCCAAAGCAATTTTTTAGATGAAATATCAGCACAGCATCCAAGGTGGCAGGATGGATTTATTGAATGCTATTAAACGAGAATTTCGAAAAGCTATGCGACTTATCAGCAAGATAGTTCTGGAAATGAAAGAACTTGGCTGTGCGATGCAATAGTGAGATGGTTTCAGAAAATAAGAGAACCTGCGCAGCACGGTGTGGGTGCCAACACAGACTCATTTAATTAGGAAACACAGGGAGAAAAGGCAGTGATCACCCGGCACACAATCGTGAAGAGAGAAAAAGAACTTACACAACATCCAAGCATCCCAGCAGTTGTAATCGATGTTTAGAAGGGAAGAAAATCGAGACGAACTTAAGATAACACACTTCAAACCATGTCTTACCAGTATCGACTGAGATCCAATGGATTGGTAACTTTCTCAAATATATATTTAAGTCAATTGAAAATACGACAAACCCAAAATCACCAGGGAATTAAGCGAAATTCCACTTATGAACTGAAGACTGTTACCGTAAGCATTGTGAAATGGTCAGTTTGAAAGGCAAGGAAAACGAGATTAGCCAGCAAGGGAGTGGGTACTATTGTATAATGGTGCCAGGAACCCGTGATAGCCCACAGCGACAGCAGGCCTCGGTGGGTGACGATTGGACTGCGCATTGCACCACGTGTCTTAATGATATTCGCCCATGACGCCGGAGACTCATATGTAGAAATTATAACAAGATCCATTTTTGATTATCATCATATCGTTCCTTTATTGTATAGCTACTTCGAGATTATAGTAGTGTAGTCCATCATTTGAGCGAAAAATTCTTAGCTCCTCAAGGAATAAACGACGCCTTTGGGTGAACGTCATGGGCAGTTCCTGTATGGAAGCCAAGGTAGAGCGACCCATGAGAGGAGAGTAAATGCAGGGAGGAGTGGCATCAGCACCGGAGAAAATGGGAGACTCGGGCCCGGCGCCAAGGAGCTGGGAGAAGCGATGACGGGGCTGATCCGACGTCTGGGTTGGCACTGGTATTCAGGGCTGTCATTTACAGGAGGAAGAAGAGTTTGAGGTGGAGAGAGCAGTTGTTCAAATAAACTGCAGCAAAGGATCCGGAGTAATGAGAAATAAAATAGGAATTTTTATTTATTTTGTTTCGATCTTTTCTTCAAGTTTGCTTGAGGCGAGCTTTAAGCGCCTATGAGATAATCTAGGCGAGATGTGTATTCTAGCGTGGGGGATGTGCTGATGCGGGAGCAAAGTGTCAGCGCTTAAAGTTTGCGTACAGTGATGTGGACTTGTAGATAGGTAGATAGTGCAAACTTAATGGTTTTGAGATAACTGTTGAGTCAAATATATCACTTGAAATGATGATGAACAGCCGGTGACGATTCATTAACAAAGCAAGGGTTGTAGAGATATCAAGCAAAGAGATAGAGAATATGTCTGAGATGTGGAGGTTATACTGCCTTAGATTCTGACAAGAATTACAAGCATACTTATAGGGAGGGCTAGCTAATAACTGTCCTTTGTGTTTCCAAGAAGAATAATGGGGCGATGGAGCGATTCTGGGGTTGCAGTCTACATGAGGGGAGGAATGCACAGAAATGCACTAGGAGCTGTCTAAAATACCTGAAACTGATCCAGATGTTATGGGAATCATAGATCATGTAATTAACTATCATACTCAATCAAAAGATCAAGAAAAAAGATGAAGGAAAATTGTGACACTCCATTTCGAAGCTCTGGGCGCTTGATTAAATGAAATCTAAGTGATCAGCGGGGATTGGTGACAATAGGGGTGGTTGGAAATAGAAGTTGAATTGTCGTATAAGTGTTTGGAAGTGTTTCAGAGCCATGCGGGGCTCGATCGGTGGCTATTGAAGCCCGTTTGTGTCCAAAGTGCATGTATGCACACGTTTGCGCTTGCGCGGCCTTGGGCACGTGTCGCTGAGTGATTCTGAAAGTGTAAACAAAATGTATTCTAAGGTCCAAGGCCTTGAATTGTCATCAGTAACGTTTTTATATTGTTTTTGTTCTGCGCGGCACTACTGATGCATCAGTAGATTATGTAATGTAATCTTCGCACGGTAGCTGACCCCGTGAGACCTCCAGACCTCCAGACCGCCTGAGACAACTGTATTGCTGATACGAGCTACAGCATCGGCTTGTGCATCGCACGTGAAACTCAGTCATTGTGGGAGATGGAGGGGGCAAATGAAAATGATCTATTGTGTTGACTGATCTTGTGCATCTCACACAGGGTTTCAATGCAATACGTGGGTAACCACTGAAATGCTCACCTCTGGTCCATCACTTGGGAATATATGCATGCTTCTCTCCATATTATGAAAGGGTCTGATATCATATGGTACTTCCACCATGCTACAACCTATTGTACAGAATTCCTA
Organism: Ramaria sp. MG151; assembly: GCA_003314545.1. Lineage (NCBI taxonomy): Eukaryota > Fungi > Basidiomycota > Agaricomycetes > Gomphales > Gomphaceae > Ramaria > Ramaria sp. MG151. Next base: position 945 of record QMFG01000394.1, on the reverse strand, counting down.
GGGTCATCTTGGTGCATATTTCCCTCATTCTGAAAGCAATAAATTCATACTCACAGAATGAATACAGTTCACTCTAGCATAGCGCGGCACTGTCCAGTCCATAGCCATGCAGCACATCGCGCCTCAAAGTTGCTCCTCAACCTCGGCGACAAAGGGAGAAGCAGCACCAATGGGAAGTTGAAGGCACCACATCCTAGGATAGCTGTTCGAATGTGAGCACAGCGTGTCACTCTTGAAAGACGAGAAATGATTACAATTTGTATGAATAGAGACGATGACTGTCTTTCACCTCACTGAAAGTGTCTTCCGTTTCGACAATAGAGTGCCCTTCGGGGTTATGCCACGTCGCATCGTCCAACCACTGCTGTTGAGGGTGGAAAGATGGGCGATGTTCTCCCATAAATTCGGGAGCCCCAGAATTACGAATATATGCACCCTCTCTGTGCGAAAATAGATACACGGTAGGTCCCATCACCTCCACCTCCGTATCGGAAACCCACTTAAAGGTGCACACCTCTCCTGAATCAGAAGGACCGTCCACAGCTGTCAGATCAGTGATCCATCCGTGTCGAGTGAGTGGCACTGGGAAAACACCGGATGCAATGACGGTTACAGACTGAGGCAAATAAGAGCTCAGAGCTGTCCTGGGATGAGACTTAGGGTGGTATTTTACAAGTATTGGTATCTAGGTTCAGGGCTTGGCCTCGAGATCTGGGTGTCTTCTTTATCAGGAAAGAGAAGCGATCATATTTACCAGAATGGAATAATACAAATTGGTCGGCGAATGAAGTAGGCACACTGAATATCTCAACATCAAGTTATGTTATGGAATATCATTACCACCAGCCATTGCGGAGCGGGGGAGATTCACGTCGCCCGGATTTCTCCCAAATCAGGTCCCGTTCCGCTACCCCGCTTCCACGTACCTCGAAGTTACTCCTCAAC
>QMFG01000392.1:0-12076 GCA_003314545.1 Ramaria sp. MG151 | reverse complement strand
CCTTTAATTAGTATACATGTACATTGATCACTCTCCGATCCTCACGGACTCATTCCTATTTGCCCTCTCTTCCGAACCCTTCGGTATATAGCTAAACACATTCGCATGTATGTTCCCTAGTTCAATTATTGTATGTCAACTTGATTTTCTACTCACACTTGCCAAACTCGCTCCCAACTCAACTTCACCAACAACTGTCTATTTTTTGAGTAAGCCCTTCAATTCAACTTTTATTAGTTAAATCCACTTCAAGGAATGTAAGATCATTGACTGTGATCGACATGAACTGCAAAGTTCATTCGATTCATGAGATAGAATCCTTTCGGAATCTCTGTCTCTTCGGAACTATGCACTTTATTCGCAGACGTTCCGAAAGTCATTCGCTTTTACTGTAGGATTTCCATTTGCTTTTCAAAATCACCCTATTACTATTAGGGATGTTTCCGAACACTTTTACTGATTCAACATCTAACCACGACATCTATTGCTATTATTTGGATTCTGACAACTTGTCACCTTATCTCAAATTCACCTTCAACAACAACTTTATATTTTTTGAGTAAGCACTCCACATTCCAATTTTATTAGTTGAATCCACTTCAAGGAATGGAAGATCATTGGCTGTGATCAACATGAACTGCAAGGTTCATTCAATCCACAAGATAGAATCCTTTCGGAACCTCTGTCTCTTCGGAACTATGCACTTCATTCGCAGACGTTCCGAAAGTCATTCGCTTTTACTGTAGGATTTCTATTCACTTTCCAAAAACCATTTTGTTAACATTAGAAATATTTCCAAACACATTTACTAACACAACATTTATCCACAACATTTATCACTAATATTTGAATTCTGACAGTTCACTGCTTCCTTTCCTCTGTATTAAGTTTACAGTATGTCTGAAATCCCATCTGATTGCATCGCCAATGTCAGCAACATCTCCACCTTGCTTTATCATGTTCAACAAGAACCTGATGCGTTGATGAACCTGGACCCTGCACAGTTCAGTGGCAAGCTTCAGAAGAAGGGCCAGTGGAAATGGCACAGCAACATCCATCCCACTCAAGAAATGTCCAGTTTCTTAGTCACCAGACTTGGTGATGAATCTAAAACTGGACTTTTGGGGGATAGATTCTCACATTTCTTCACTGGGGTATGACATTGATTCAATGTGTTGTATAACATTTAATTCATTCAAGCACAGAATCAAAAAGATGATGTCAGGAACAAGAACAAAGAGCTGGCAAGGCTGAAGCTTAAGTTTGTGTTTGAATTCCCAGCCACACTTGAGCATCATCTTGCAGTGGATGTCAAAAAGCTCCTAAACTGACAGCTCCAGTTTTTGGATGGACTTCAAAGGCTTTTTGAAGGAAAGCCTTTGCGAGTGGATAATGCTGTCCAAGAAGAAGAGGAAGCCAACAAGGAATACACCCCTCACTCCTGGATCTCTCCTATCCACAATGTAAACAATCCAGGCAAGCTGGTTCGTGTTCAAGCAGTCACCCCACTACTTTGGAAATCAAGCTCCAATCAATCGACAACCTCATACCTGTATCAAGATGGGTCCAAAAGCAGTGAGTGGCCACATCAGCACCATTAACATACTTTATGCTTGCAACAGAGACACCAATGGCTCCTTTTGGACCAATGGCAGATGTCTCCTACTTGCCATATGGAGATGACATCATGCTATCTAATTGGATTGTAAATGGTGACATTGATGCTGTTGACCTCAAAGGAAATGTGGTCAACCCTGTTGAGATCAGGAATTGCTTTCTCCCTGGGTGTTGGGTTATTGTTCAAGTAACCCCCACATTGTAAGCCTCTTCTTGTTCTTCTTTACTTTGACTACATTTTTTTCACTCAGGTGGGATATCGCTCCTACCACCAACCAAAACAACAATGAACATTGTCACACCAAAATGTACCAGTTGCTCATTAATTGCATCCAACTGGCATTGAAACCAGTGCTGGTTGAAGCTGACCTAGACCCACTTGTGGGTACTGTCAGGGGACAACCTGTTTCCACCAAATCCACCTTCAAGGCCCTTACACATGCGAACACAAGTCCGAGGCACGGGAACCTCAGTCTGAAGCCTTGGGTCCTTGACCCAAAGCCTCCAAGTATGAACCCGAAGCCTCGGGCTTCTAGTCCAAAACCTCGGACCACCCGAGACCTCAACCAACCTCAGGGCAGAGCCTGAATATCTGATCCGAACACTCAGCCCGACATCTGACCTTCACCAGGGTCGAAGCACCTTATGGGGATAGAAGTCGGGCAGGGTTGACAGCGTGTAGGAGTGCCCCTGGATGGGCGTTAGGTAGTCATATATAGTTTTTTCACTAGTAGTGGGGATCCCTAGACTTTTCTCTTTGGATATCCCCTCTACTAGGTGAGCATTCCTTTACTATATTCTCTTACACGTATATATCACTTTGGATTTCCCCTCTACTAGATACCTACAGGTACTAGGAGGATTGCCCTTACAGTTACTTCACTGTCTGTATTGAAGTGGCCCCACAGCAATGACAAAGAAGACTCGCCCCCATTGCTCCCTGCTCCCAAACACACACTTATGTCAGGAGTTTTAATTTCGCCTCTGAAGACCAATGCAGCATCCAAAAAGCAAATGCTGTCGTTTTCCAAAAAAAAGGTAAACCTATGCTGGCTCTTGCAGATACATTCACCTCATTTTTCGTCCAGAAAGAATGAGGCTGTTTTTGTCCCATGTCATTCACTTGCCTTTCACTGTCAGATGAGATTGCTTCTCTTCTATGTATCAACATGTATATACTATGATGCAAACAATGCATAAATGAGAGTCAGGGACCGGGGCAGCTCCTGGCTGCCGCTACAATATTAAAGCAGCTGGCCTGGGAAGATTATGGAAGAGCTTATGTCATTAAGCTGAGTTTGATGAGCAACCCCCCAAACAATGCCCAAATTTTTCTTCCATCAACGCTTCGTCCTGCTGTGTGAGTCTCTGGCTTTTTTCACTTAATTTTATTCTTTCTTTGAGTTCTGGTAGAATAAGTAACTCTGTGCCTTTTATTCTAACTTTTCACTTAATTTGTTCTTTCTTTAAGTTCTGGTGGAATAAGTAACTCTGTGCCTTTTATTCTAACTTTTCACTTAATTTGTTCTTTCTTTAAGTACTGGTGGAATAAGTGAGTCTCGGTGTCTTTTATTCTAGCCTTTCACTCAATTCTGTTCTTTGAGTTCTGGTGGAATAAGTGAGTCTCTGTGCCTTTTATTCTAGCTTTTCACTCAATTCTGTTCTTTGAGTTCTGGTGGAATAAGTGAGTCTCTGTGCCTTTTATTCTAGCTTTTCACTCAATTATGTTCTTTGAGTTCTGGTGGAATAAGTGAGTCTCTGTGCCTTTTATTCTAGCTTTTCACTCAATTCTGTTCTTTGAGTTCTGGTGGAATAAGTGAGTCACTGTGCCTTTTATTCTAGCTTTTCACTCAATTCTGTTCTTTAAGTTCTGGTGGAATAAGTGAGTCTCTGTCCCTTTTATTCTAGCTTTTCACTTAATTTTCTTCTTTCTTTGAGTTCTGGTAGAATTAGTAAGTCTCTGTGTCTTTGACTTCAGCTTTTTTTGCTTAATTTTGTTCTCCCATCCCAGTGCCATCCTTTCTTTGAGTTCTGCTAGGATGGTCCAGTGCACACCCACTTGCATCTGCCCAGTACCAGGATCAGCATGGCCATTTGAAATTGACTTCTGTATTTTTGATGCTGAATGTGTGCCCCTGTAGCCACAGATGCAGCCACAAAGCTTCCCCTTAGTACACCACCATGCACTGACCAAGAAACAGCAGAATATGGAGTCTAGCTCCCTGCATACACAGAGGCTCAATAGCCCCAGGACCCATCAGTTTACTCACCATGCTTACCATCTACTACACCAGTGTTTGTGTTCTTTTAGGAGAAGGGAGGAATATTGTATACAAGGAAGAGTTACTTCAAGGTTGTCAGGGGACAACCTGCTTTCACCAAATTCTTCACCTCTAAGACCTTCACATGTTCTAAGCACAGGTCCGAAGCATAAGAACCTCAGTCCAAAGTCTCAGATCCTTGACCCAAAGCCTCCAATTACAAGTCCAAAACCTCAGACCACCCGAGACCTCAGCCAACCTCAGGGTATGGCCCAAACATCTGATCCAAACACTTGGCCCAACATCTGGCCTTCGTCAGGGACAAAACACCTTATGGGGTTAGAAGTCGGGCAGGGTTGACAGCGCATAGGAGTGTCCCTGGTTGGGCATTAGGTAGTCGTATATAGTTTTTTCACTAGTAGTGGAGATCTCTAGACTTTTCTCTTTGGATTTCCCCTCTACTAGGTGAGAGTTCCCTTTTATTTTATTTCCTTGCATATACATATCTTTGGATTTCCCCTCCACTAGACATCTGTGAGCGCTAGGAGGGTTGCCCTTACAGACCCATTCCTTCCCTTTTTCTCCCTTTTCCCCCTTCCTTTTCCTCCTTTCCCCTATTTCCTCTCATACTAGATTTATTATCCCCTGTATTATATCCTCCACCTCCCTTTTTTCCATCTTTCTCCAGCACTAGTTGCCCTTGTGTTTGCCCTTGTTTGATCACCAGTAACTATATAGTTAGTTACTTAGGTAAGGGAATCCTCACCCTTTTCTCTTTGGATTTCCCTTACCAGCCTAGTGTGAGTCCCTGTGGGTAGTTTGGGGTTAGAGTCCCCTTGCAGGCCCAGGCAGGACACTGACAGGGTAGTATCCCCTGCAGTAGGCCTACCAGCAGGCATATCCTAGGTCAGGTTGAGGTTGCCCTTACAAAGGTGGTTAGGAGAGACAGTAGAATTAATTTAAAAATAAAGATTTAGCAGGATAAAAGTCCAAGGGTAGAGTGATGATTGAGGATGTTGGATTGAAAGCAAGCATAGTGAGGATTCACCCTCTTGGATTGAAGCCAACAGCAAGAGTTTTCCCTCTTGAATTAAAGCCAAGTGTAGCAAGGATTCACCCCTATGACAAAGTCACAGGAGCTGCTGGGTGGTCAAAGGCCTCCAGTGTTATTGTATATTGGACCTTTTGCTTACATAATCACAGGATTGGATCAAAGGAAACATAAAAGAAAAACAACCACACTCTTACAGGAATCACAGAACAAAGAATTCAGAGTTTAACATCCTAAGAACTACCTCCCTTAACTCACAAATCATAAGCATAGACACCTACCTGCAAGCTCACACATCTACAAATGACCACATACACTTACATATGTTTGGACATGAATGATTGTTTATGAACATCCATGGACACCAAATGTTACCAAAGATAAATATATATCTAAGCAAATGTTTCCAACACACATGGACAGGTACCAAAGCACTGCTATCAGTGCCTTCATCTACTTTGGGATGACCATGGACAGACAACCCTATCATTTAAGCTTTTTCACTTTTACCTCTTTCTTCTCCTATATCAAAACTTGTTGACCATACTATTTGTAGTTCTCAAATACTATAGGTATGAGTTTCAAGAAGCCTGTCAATGAATTAGAAGTAGCTACCCTTGTTTCAAGTAAATCACTCCCCAACTTTCATAAAATATTCTAGAATCATTCTATCACCCTAGTTTCTTTTGCATCCATTAGATAGCTGGTATAGTAACTAAATTCCTTAAATATGCTTGTAGTTCTCAAGAATAAACCAAGGCAGTAAATCTCCAAAGGTTCACTATTGTCTATATTGATAGTTATATTGCTCAGCTACCAAAACTCTGATAAGGAATAGCCACCATGTCAGAATTTCATTATAAGTGATAAGAGTTGTAGATGAATGTGTGGTTAGTTTAAACAATCAGAGATGTTACTAGTAATGATAAAATCGTATTCAAAAATGAATGAAGTCCTACAATAAAAGTGAAGGGCCTTCAGAATGTATGTGAAAGATTGCATAGTTCCAAAGAGATAGATGTTCCAAAGGAATTCTATCTTGTGAGTTGAATGGACTTTTCAGTCCATGTCAACCATAGCCAGTAATATTACATTCCTTCAAAGTACAATTAAGTTAAGATAGGTAAGGTTAGAATACTCACTCAAGGGTGTTATTTTCAAAAGACTTTTGCTCAAGGTAGTTCATGAGAAGTTGACAAGTTTGAGCAAGACAAACAAGTAGATGTACAATAATTGAACTAAAGAATATACATGTGAATGCGCTACCTATATACTAAATGGTTTGGAAGAGAGAGTGAATGGGAAAGAGTCGATGAGGGTCGGAAAGTAGGTAAGGTACATGTATACTAATTAAGAACTATAGAAAACAAAGAACAAGGGAGGTAGGAAATTGTGAATGAGGAAAAATGATTAATCGACCAACAATAGCTCCTGAAACATGTTTCCGAATTGCATGGCTCTTTGGGTGGGGATAACCGTGTACAAATCCTTCAGAGGGTGATCCTGGGTATCTGAGATGCAGGGACCATATATGTAGTCTAATGGTATGGACTGTCACTGCATGCTTTGAGAGAATAGAATCAACTTGATCCGTGAGTTCATTGGGAAAGATGGGGATAGTGATGGGGATAGTTAGGATGCTTCTTTTTCAGAAAATATTATGATTGGACCTGGTTATTGATTATTTCACTAAGCACCAAATGTAGTGATTAAGAGACTATGTTGGGTAACCAGATCAATGTGTGTGAAGGATTTGGTCAAGGTGAAGGTACTTTGAATTCCAAACAAAGACCTTTGAGTGATACTGTTCAGAAGTAAGAGGATAATGGTGAAAGGCCCAAAATATGACCATGACATACCAGCTATTCATTCAGATATTAAAATATCTACCAAGATCAAGAGCTTTCTCAATTTTGATAAGTTCACTCTATTTCTCTTATCAATTAGCCCATATCAGTGTACACAAGCTGTAAGTGCTGAGTTCAATTGATCCCACAGCACTTGTTTAGATCACTATTGAAACCTTGATTATATAATCCATTAGTGCCATCAAAAGACACTTCAAAACAAAGGCTCTAGAAAATAAAAAATAAAAAGAAATAAAATTTGAACAATTATACAATTTCTCTATATCATTTTCTATCACATTGAAGGAGTTCAAAACCAAATACAAAATTAATACATATCCATTCCAATCCTGTTGCAACCTCCCCTCTTGCTACTCAAGGCAAACATCTCAAGAAAACAGACAGGAGATCCTCTGCATTGGCAGACATAATTGAGATCTTGAATGATGTTAACATCTCATCTAAAGTCTCTTGAGAACAATTTGAAAAATTCATTGTCGGTCTTCTTCGCCCAATTGTCTGACCTCTTGAACAGGTGCTAGTTCTATTTCAAAAGCATTCTACCATTAGAAATATAACAGAAAACAGATGTTCACTATACACACATGGGTGACTGTATATTTCCTCAAAACTATTCATTGTGCATCCATGGTGCCACATTTTTTCCCTTCTATGCCTCTCCATTCATTATCTGTGTATCTCATAGAACACACCATTGTCACTAAGGTGAGCCTTGTATAGTGCATCCCAACCTACCTTTCATGTTCCATAATATTGTCTTTGGACTGTGAGATCTGATTTTGGGAAAAACCTTTTATAGAAGGGTGCACAATTCATGAGCCTGTATGGGAGGCCTCAGTCCATTTTACTCACATGCAGTAAAAGATTATTCCCAGACTCTAGGTATCAACACAACAATCATATAGCTGTTTCAAGTCTTTCTGCAGCATAACTTCTGGTGCAAGATATCCTGGTATCCCACACATTGTTTTAAGGAAGGTATGCTTGTCAACAAGTTTTGCTAATCTGGAATCAGCAACCTTACAGTCTGGAGAACTTGTGATGTCTCTTCATTGCTGGTTTCACACAATATGTTGGGTCTTGATTTGTTGCATAATATGCTGATAGAAAACTCTCACAAATGGAGAACTGTGGCTTATATGCTTAATCATTCCTAGATTTCTTACCTCATGGTAGCTGATTCTAAGTTTCAGCACTCATCCCCAGCACAGAAACAGCAGGGTATAGATAATTTTGAGACTTACATTTCTGTGACTGCCAACATTCCTGACACTTTCCTGAATACAGGAGCCTGTACACGAGTGGTCAATTCAAAAATGTCTATTTCCTGTACAGTACTTGATTTTTCTGTCACAGCTAAGATCCCCAGGGCATTCCTGAAATCAATGAAATCAGAAGGTGACACAGAAGAGTATAAAGGCAACACACCTAGGAAGAAGGGAAAAGAGATGAATGTGTTGGGAAATAGGCACAGAAGTCAGTAGCTTGCATTGATTCAAAGCTGGAGTGTAATAACCAAAAGTGAGGAATATCAGTCAACCCCCTGTGAAGACACTATAACTCAGACATACATGATCACACACCCCAGATTGTAAACTAAGACTATTACATATGGCTTTTGTTGGCATGAAGAGAATATATTTGTGGTGACTTGAGGTACTGTAAGAAGGCTTTCTGCTGCAGATGTAGACAGAAGTCCTAATGAGAGGGGGGATCAAACTTCTCTAGTTTTTGTGTTAACTATTTACAAGAATTTACATCTGTTAAGAACTGAATCGTAGCGGAGGCAGAGTGAAGGTTGGGACTCAATATAGAGTCGACCGAGGTTCAGGGTCGGGTTGCCGAGAGGGGCCGAGGCTCGGCAAATGGGTTGGATGGGACTTGGCTTCAGCTTATGTGCTGCGCCAGCTCAGAGTCCTGTCCCGTATTTCAGACAAGGCCCGAGGTCACCCGAAGTTCAGGCGTGACCTTAGTGAAGGGAGCAAAGGAGCATAGAGATTAAACAAGATGTATTAGGGTATCTTAGTCGATATCAGAACTGATTGTCATGTACATGAATGAGTAGCTTATATACGGAAGGGTTCGGGGATCAGAGACCGGATGACTGAGGTCAGGGTCGTAAGCTACGCAACAGAGATCAAACAGATGGGACAGATATGAAACATGTTTGAGATGAACGGGGGTTTGGGCCCGAAGGGCTGGGGGTTTGGTTCAGCAGCATGGGTTCTGACAACATCTAAAGAAATGTGGAATGTGAACTGATGTGGAATGTGGACCTAAGATGTACTAAAAATATATCCATAATCACTGTACAGGAAGTGGCACTCCCTTACAGTACATGCCTTATTCCTGTGCTCCAAGAGGACTTATTTTTTTTCTCATTCTTAGCGTGACCCATCACATACACCTGTGGAGAATCGCTGATTAGTTTCCCAAATCCGAATGGTCAGATTCTTCAGAGACTTCTTCAAGCGATGCGTATTGTGGATCCACCATTAGAGTGAAGGTTGCACGAGCAATGCCAGGCGTTGCCTCTTGGTATCTGCAATCCTTTGTGTGTTTAGTGGGTAATTCACCACAATAGGGGCAGAGTCTTTTCGCTTTTCTTCACTCCTTTTCGGCGTCCAGAGGCATCAAGGATACCTATGAGGTTTTTCCTTTCAGACAAGGCCGAAGGGTTTGCAGCTTTTTTGTTTGTTGTTTTAGAATCAGTGGATGTTGATACAGCTGTTACACGTGAGGTAGAAGGTAGAGCTTGCCGTTCACTCTGACGATCCCAATAATGGGTGTCTGCACGAAGCACGATTTTCTTGAGCTCTTCTAAAGTAGATGGATGTTCGAAGGTGAGAAGTTGATCTTTGAGTCATTCTGCGAGCCCTGCGTAAAAGGTGTCATAAAGAGCAGCATCATTCCAATGAGTGTGTGAAGCGTGTTCCGAAAATGAAGTCATGTAGCAATTGACATGATGATTGTCTTGCATTTTAAGTTGATTGAGTGCACGTTCAGATGCTTGTTTGAGGTTGGCTTCACTGAAGAGGTTGTTCAATTCCTTGACAAAGAGGCCCCAATCATTACGAATCGGAGGTTCGACCACCGCAGAGTTATAACCAGAAACTCTACTACGTGAGTTTCACCGACAACCATACCAGGTGGACAACCGTCTATTGCATAAGTCGTAAAAGTGAGGTTCTCACTAAGTACAAAGAGTACGAAGCTGTCACGATCACAATATGGACACCTCATCTATATCATTGTCCTTCCAAACCAATCCTTCCGAATGGATCTTCTGAATTCCGAATCACCCTTGCCTCAATACTTCACACACATTTGATCCGGTCACCCAATCCAGTTCAGGAATCACTCCATGAAGTGTTTAGTGACACAATCAATAACCAGATCTGATCATAATCTTTTCTGGAAGAGAAGCACCCTGACTATCCCCATCACTATCCCCATCTTTTCCAATGAACTCATTGATTGAATCATTTCTATTGTGTGGAAGCATGCGATGACATTCCATATCATCATATTCTATTATATGAATGTTCTAAACCCTCAGGATCACCCTCCGAAGGATTGAGGGACGGTTAGTTCTACCCGAAGAGCCATGCAATTCGGAAACATGTTTCAAGAGTTATTGTTGGTCCGTTAATCTTTTTCTTCATTCACAATTTTCCTACCACCCTTGTTCTTTGTTTCCTATGGCCTTTAATTAGCATACATGTACCTTAGCTACTTCCTGACCATCACAGACTCATTCCCATTCGCTCTTCCTTCCGAATGGTTCAGTATATAGCTAGCACATTCGCATGTATATTCCCTAGTTCAATTATTGTATGTCAACTTGATTCTTCTACTCACACTTGCCAACTCATCTCCAACTCATCTTCAACAACACCTTCATATTTTTGAGTAAGCACTCCAATTCCATTGTGATTAGTTAAAACCACTTCAAGGAATGTAAGATCATTGGCTGTGATTGACATGGACTGCCAAGTTCATTCGATCTAAGAGATGGAATCCTTTCGGAACTATGCACTTCATTCGCAGATGTTCCGAAAGCCACTCGCTTTTACTGTAGGATTTCTATTTACTTTCCAAAACCTTCCTATCATCATTAGGAATATTTCCAAACAAATTCACTAACCCAACATTCATCTATATCTTTTATCACTGATATTTGGATTCTGACAGAAGCCTGGCTAGAAACCCAACATGGTAAACAGATCAAAGTAATACAGTCTGACAGAGGAGGAGAATACCTCTCAAATGACTTTACTGATCACCTAAAATCCTGTGGTACGATGCACAACCTAACAATCCATGACATGCCTGAACAAAATGGAGTCACCAAACGCCTGAACCGCATGCTACTAGAACACACATGTGCGATGCTAATGGCCGCGCAACTCCCCAAGAACCTCTGGCCAGAAACGATACACCATGCTGTCTGGCTGAAGAAAAGAACATCGACCCACGCATTAAACAGCAAGACACCATACGAGGTGATACATGGGGCAAAGCCAGACCTTATGGACCTACCTACCTGAGTGGGGTGCCCAGGTCCATGTGCTGAAAAACTGTGCCAGTAAGCTAGACCCAAAGTCCCAGGAAGGACAATGGCTTGGATACAGCAGTGCCAGCAAAGGCCACCGCATCCTGCATCCAACTAATCATCAAATCTCCATCGAAAGGAACGTTACCTTTGACAACACCGTTCTAACCATACCAAACCCTGTTCCAATCACGGGGGAGCAAAGCACAAACCCTACGCCCAAAGGCAATGATCAGAACATAGGAAAAGGTTCAACACCCCAACTGGAACCACACCCACTTCCTAACCCACCTGTGCAAGAGCACAGCCAACCAATTGTAAGTGCCAACTGCCCGTACCCCTCAGTCGATGCTATTATGAAGAATCTCAAAGAAGCATCAAGCCACCGCCCTCTCCACAGGAGCGCAAGACTAAACCCACCTTCCAGGCCTGAACCCAATGAACAAAAACAGCCACAGACCGCAACCAACCCCGAGTATCTCAACAATGAGCTATATATGGCAATGGTCAGCACACCTGACCGAATAAAAGACCCCCCAAGTGTTGAAGCCACAATGGAACTGGACGACTGGCCCAAATGGGAAGCCTCCATACTGTCAAGACCCCACCGCCGAACCGAAGCTCCCGGCCCTTCAGGCCCGAGTCCCCGTTTACCTCAGACACGTTTCATATCCGCCCCACTCGTTTGATCTCCTTTGCATAGCTTATGACCCTGACCTCGGTC
>QMFG01000389.1:0-15331 GCA_003314545.1 Ramaria sp. MG151 | reverse complement strand
GTGCATCGTCGCGATCTCGCTCTGGATGTGTCGGATGCGGGCGAGGTGTGTCCATACCTCGTCACGGAGCTGCTCGCTGTCGCCCGAGCCGCTCGTCGCAGCAGCTGGCTCAAAGTATCCACGCTGTTCCCCCGTGGCGGGGTCGAAAAACGGCTCAGGAGACGGGTTTCGAGGGCGGGCGGCGTCGGTGAGGGGGTCGGTAGGTGGCAGAGGGTGTGCTGTAGACGCGAGTTGTTCGGCTTGCAGCAGTTTGGCGTATACCTCTCCCACTGCAGCATCGTGGTGGTTGGGAGCGGCGGGGACGGGCGGCTCGGGTGCAACCTCGGCTGGAATCCTTTCAGGAGGGTTGACTTGTTGTGGAACATGTACAACTTTAGAGTGTGCACGAGATAGCTCTACACCTTCAGTTTGCTGGGAGGGTTGCCCAGAAGATTTGTTGTTGCCTTTTCGATTCCAAAACGAAAACATTTAGGTGTGTGACAATGTGACATGACGTGACAATTTTTGATCACCTTTCCTCTAGGGTAGGATTTTTTTTTCCACCAATTGTTCTACTTTCCGGAGATCTTCCNNNAGATCTTCCCCGCGATCTACCCAACGTGGCCGAGACTTGTATGTCTCGGGTAGGTGTGTCTAATCTGACGACATCAAGGGGTCAGGGTGGCGCACATGAGGGTTACTCAATTGATCCAGCCAACTCGGTTCTAGTCTTGTACCATATGCGATGTACGTACTAAACGTATTATACCACATGGATGGTGAATTGCAAGATAGTTTGACTCAAAATTTAGCTAATCGCTTAACTATTTTTAGTAATGTCGCCCTCGATTAACCCTACACATTCAACTTGAACATACCATTTACTTGCAGGGGAAGCGACGGCCCTTGTGCGATGATGCGCCTTGCAGAAAGCATTTTCTTCGACCCCATTGCAGGATCTCCCATATTCTCTGATCAATGTGGATCACTGACATATATGGTCTTGGTCTCAGTAGACAAAGTGTCAGCACAGTGCAAATCCAGCGCACTCCCAGCTCGTCGAAACTTGGCGAAAAATACATATAGATGTTTGTCACTAATCGCACTTTTGCAGTTTTATTCCACGGCGTCAAGTAATGACATTTCAGCAACCCTTCTCAACACCAACCCACGTTCCTTCCCCGATTTTATAGTCATAGTGTACCTTGCTGTCCAGCGCTTCAATTGATCAACCCGGCGATATGTGTTTGTTTTCATTCCCTCATAGTCACTGACGGCAGTCCAGCCGGCTAATATTAATCCCTTTCTTTCGTCTTAAAGAATCGAGACATGGCGAAGTGTTGGGTAGCATCTGTGAGATGCATTAAAGCTGTTTGACGAACAGGAGATTGAAATCGTCCACTTTGTTGACGCGTCCATAGTTGTCAATTTGGATATATATACACCTACAAGTAATCTAGTTCATAAGGGAACAGGTTTATGATTAGTACGATAACGCAGCAGGATCCGGGAGGGCGAGAACAAAAGAAGATAAGCCATTCCAAATACAGGTGTATCCGAATTCAATCATAAGGAGTAGGACTTTACTTCTCGTCTAAGATTGGCGACGGAGATTACTTTGTATATTGAAAGTATGATATTGCGGGTTGCGAGGGTCCTCCTGCCACATGTATGCAGGGACATGGTGCAATTTCAGATACTACAAGAGCTTGGAACATCCACCACATCGGTCCATCGCTAGTGGAGTTGGGTGACATCGTCATAAGTACAAAGGAGAGTTTCTGCACCATCTTGAAAATCTATGAAAGACCCGCGGAGACCCGGGAATTAGAAGCATGGGCTCTGGAGATACGACCCAAGGAAGAATGCAAAAGCCATGATCCGTGTGATACCACATTCACGAAGACACAAATCGACAAATTCGAGTAACCAACATTGGGGGTTTATGGACACGGTGTCTGATTCGAACCATTCCGACATTCACACGCTCACATCAATATCCAATTCGGGATATCACTCGTGTAATGCTCCAAGATATCCAGATAGAATCTCAGTTTGTGTGAGCTGGGAAATGTTACTGTAATAGGCTGCCAAGTACTTGATTGTTTGCAGTGCTTCTCTTCCCGTCACTAACCCCCCGCGTAGTTCTGGCAGCCACGCCACACGGCAGACTACGAGAACAGGCTTTACGTACGAAGATCTTGGTGACATTTGATACGGTCTCCAACCAATGAGAATTGTGATAAGAAAGAAAAAAGTATTTCTCGATTGTACCTTGCCTCTTATTCTTCAAGTTGTGAATACACCATCTGTCAATGAGACAGCAAGTTTGCTTGAGCACATGTCACCATTTCGCCTCGGGTCGCTTTTCCGCGGCGTAGACAAGGATTTTTGGAGGCAACCTCGGACTCAGCAGCCTAATCCTTATGTTTGAGATACGTCATGCCAGTAACGGTACAGTAATTTCTCATAGTAGGCTTGTCGTCCACCGAGTGAAGTTCTCAAGAGGAGCATTGACACCGCGTACGTAAGCATGTCGAAAGCAAGTTTAGCGAAAGTGTTTGACCATGCGTCGATATCCCACGACTACGCAAGGCCAAACAAACAGTGTTGCAGTGTTGTAGCTCCCCCGCGGTCAACACATCCATGGGCGTCAACAAGGCTCACATACCCTGGTAAAATTTTCAACACCTTCGTTCCGACTCGCTCGCCAACGTTGGTCGATGTGTCCATGGCCGTCAGCAAGGCCATACAGTCTAACGGCGATCTGCATCGCGGTCAGAACCAATCACAAGGCATGCTCCTAAATCAATCTCGCCGCTCGCCGTGTCAAGGGAGTTCATACCGCGTTGCCACGTCCTCGGGGTCACCGATGGCCCGGCCAGGTTCGTTCGTTGGATCTTGTCAGTGGCAAGCTCCAAGCTTTTTCTTAGCCATATCGGTGCGCAGAAATCAATTGGAGTCTTCGATCCGCTTAACCGACTGTTGATATATTGGCGCTTGAACATATTCTCACACACTGTCGGTATTCTTGGACTAAGACAATCTCGTATTCTGCGGCTATGCATTGCCTTGTGGGTTGAAATCTTCATCATCGCCTCGATCTAGCTTCCCATGTCGTAAGTTGTGGATGGCAGGTGTCACCTCTTACAGTCCGTTGCTATGCTATTTACATCCTGAATCTAGTTATCTTGGAGCGGCACTTCAACTTAGGGACAAGGTTTGAGTTTTGAAAAGTGTCTCAAACATTTTTGAAAGACAGGGTGCTCCTTTGAAAGTCACAGTCACCACAAGGTATGTGCGTGTTGTTGTTTTTCTCAAAGTCCAGCTACAAAATTAGCCCCGCTGCGCTTTTGCGATACCAACGCTGAAAATAGGCGCTGATCGGTTGCTTTTAGGATTGGCCAGTCACCCCCCTAACACAAGTGGTTACCAATGCCGTCAAATTGAACTTAAAAAAACTATCAGCCCATTCAACTTTGTCCCCCTTGACCGACACTCTGGGTATCTCAGTTTGACGCGGGGGTAGATAAGACCAAAGATGAATTGATGTTACAGTTTTCCCACTTCATCCTCTGCTCTGTCCCTACAAGCACCCAAGGATGACAGACAGTCCTGGGCGCGATGACTCTGGGTCCTCTAAACATGACGAGCAAAAGCAACATGCGATCCCCATAGCGTGCGTATCGTCCTACTTTGAGTTTTCAATATTACAATGTTTCCCAGTTACCGTACCATGTCCATCCATGTGGACACGATGCCGGAGAAGATTGTCGTCTCCAAACGCAACGCCGACCCCGCATCTGCCATTCGCCAGATCGACGCCCACCTTCTGACGCCGGAACAGATCTTCACGCGCTTCTCAACGTCTCCGACCCTTGGTCTTGAGGATGCCGCTGTGCAGCGAAGGTCAAAGGCAGGCAAGAACGTTATATCCCCACCCCCGACCCAATACTGGAAGAAGGTTTTAAACTATATCTTTGGTGGATTTAACTTCCTTATGTGGATCGCGTTTATCGTGACGCTAGTATGTAATGCGCATATAGTGGATGACAGTAGAGCTGCATCCGCCGTTTTGCCAGATTTCTTACCAGCCGCTTGGAAGCGTTGGAGGTTCCGTCCCGGCAGTGTTCAACCTTGGAGTGGCCATTCTCCTCGTATGTCTGCTGTGTAATTTTCTTTGCGTTAGCTCACGATCCTGTTCAGTTGTTGGTCATCATTGTGTCGGCGACTTTTTATGCTGTTGTCGACTGGCATGCGTCGCGAATAATGAAGTCTATCAAAAGTCTTGTTGCGGAGGAGGCCACCGTTATCCGTGATGGTAGGCAACAAGTCGTACCCGCCACAGACATCGTTCTTGGCGACCTTGTCCTGCTTTCCATGGGCGATCGTGTACCTGCCGATCTCAGAATGGTAGACACATCTATCGACCTCAAGTTTGATCGCTCTCTTTTGACAGGAGAAAGGTTAGACATTACTCTGTCTCCCACCTAGACTCTGTTGACGTATTCTTCGAGTATAGTGAGATGATACCTGGGGTAGTTGACCCGACGTCACATAATGCTCTCGAGACCCGGAATCTCGCTCTCACTTCCACCTTCGTCGTCCAGGGTACATGTAGCGGTGTCGTGTTTGCCATTGGTGACAGATCCATTATGGGCAGGATTGTCGCCATGTCGGGAGAGACAAAATTCAAGTTGACGACTGTCCAGCAGGAGGTCTGGTTCTTCACGAAAATCGTCTCCACCCTGGCCTTGTCGCTGTTCATTATATCTATCATCGCATGGGCTGCATGGCTTAGGACGAGCTTCCCCAACTTTGAAACCGCGAGCGGGGCAATCATTAACTCAATCGGTTGCTTAACGGCATTTGTTCCTCAGGTGAGCTTTTCCCCAAAAGAAACTTCTACAATTTGATGTGAACAACCTCTCTCAAGGGTCTTCCGGTCTGCGTTGCCCTGTCGTTGACGATCATAGCTAAGCGCATGGCAAAACGTAATGTGCTCGTTAAGAATCTTGCCACAATCGAAACGCTGGGTTGCATGTCGGTGCTCTGTTCTGACAAGACAGGTACACTCACTGAGGGGAAGATGGTGAGTGATACAACCAAGTCGCATGTTACGTTGGTGTGCTTATCTTTGTCCAAGTCTGTGCAAAACGTCGCTTTTCTTGATAGTACTCACTCTGTGGCTGAATTCAACGAGGCCTTGAAGACCGGGACCCCTGTACCTGCTGCTTTGAAAAGTCTCCACAAAATCGCCCGTCTGTGCAATGGTGCCAAGTTCACTGCCGAGGATTCGGACCACCCAATCGAGGAGCGTGCTATCAAAGGGGATGCTACCGATACCGCCATACTTCGTTTTGCCGAATCTTTCTCCTCCCCAGATGTTGGTCTCGATTCTGCGATTTTACGTGCCTCCCACGAGCAGCTATTGGAAATACCTTTCAACTCGAAGAACAAGTGGATGATGACCGTCGTCAGCGAGCGCTCAGCTACCAAAGCAGCCGAGCCTCTCATGCTTATCAAAGGGGCCCCAGACGTGCTCTTTCCCTTTTGCACTTCAGTTATGAATGGGGATGGCTCCGTCGTTCCATTCAATAATGAGCTCCGGGGACGAGTCTCGACTCTTCAATCGGAGTGGAGTAGCGAAGGTCAACGCGTTCTTGCTTTGTGCCAGCGACCATTGGGTGGAATCAAAATGGACACGTCGCGCATGTCGTCAAATGAAATCGAGGAGTTGATGTACTCAGAGCTGCAGGACTTGACGTTGGTTGGATTGGTTGGCATCCGGGACCCGCCTCGATATGATGTTGCCGACGCATTGAAGATCATCCGCCGGGCTGGCGTGAAAGTGTTCATGGTCACTGGTGACTTCAAGCTGACGGCCGTCGCAATTGCTAAACAAGTTTGTTGAAATTTGTTTTTCTCGAAATCAGCTTTCGGCTACTAAACTGCTAATGCTACCCACAGGTTGGAATTGTGACTCAAGAGAAGGTCGACACACTGGCTGAAATGCGCGAATCGAGTACTGTAAAGACATTTGCCAATGCTCCACGTCCTACTATGAAGCCCTCGGACGATGACCCAATTCGTGCGCTCGTACTTACGGGAGACGATATTGAGACTCTTGTTTCGGAAGACTGGGACGTCCTTGCTGGAACTTACACTGAAATTGTGTTTGCGCGTACGACCCCGGAACAGAAGCTGCGCATTGTTCAAGAGATCAAGGCCCGCGGAGACAATACGGTTGCCGTCACTGGAGACGGTGTGAACGATGCCCCCGCACTCAAGGCCGCTGACATTGGTGTCGCAATGGGAAGCGGAAGCGATGTTGCCAAAGAGGCTGGTGAGTGTTTCTTTCTTTCTTTCCTTTCTTTTCTGCTTTTTCTCCCCTTTTTTGATGATGGGGGGGATGCACTTTTGAAAGGTTTTCATTGACTATCACTCCTCTTTTCCAGCTGCTATGATCTTACTGAACAACGACTTGTCGTCTATTCCCGTCGCAATTGAAATGGGTCGTCTCGTATTCGACAATTTGAAAAAGGTTATCCTGTATTTGATGCCGGTATGCCCCCTCTCCTTTTGCCTCGTTATATTTTTTTATCAAGGACTTCGCAGGCTGGGACATACACCGAGTTCATGACGGTCTTCGCCAACGTCTTCTTGGGAATGCAGCTTGCCCTCAGTTCCTATCTTCAAGTTTGCTTCTCCATTACGAACGATGTTGTCATGTCAATCTCCCTGATGTACGAGAAGTCTGAAGCCGGTTAGCAAATTCCGTCACTTGATTCTTCGCCCATGTCTTTACTGTTTGGTAGATCTCATGTTGCGCAAGCCCCGTAATGCTCGGACTGATCGTTTGACTAACTGGCGCTTTTTCGTTCAAATCTATTTGGTGAGTGAGGGGACATTATTATTCATCCTCCATCTGGCTCATGTATCGCTCAGTTCATAGGTTTGATGATGTGGCCTTGCGCTATGAGCATGTGGTTCCTCTACATGTCCCAGCAGGGGCTCGGATTCCACGACGTCATCCTGGTGTACGACAAATGGGCGGATCAATACAAGGGTTTCACAATCGATGAATTAACACACTTTGTCCAAGTGGGCCAATGCATTTAGTTCGTGTCCTTTCCCTCTGTGTTTCTGCCACCTTTCGAGATTAAACAAACGACACATTCTTTTCCCATTAGTTACGTTACGATTGTTTTCATGCAGTTCGGTGGTCTGCTGGCTGTGCGAAACCGTCGTGTCTCGATTCTGCAGTCCAACCCCCTGTGGGGCCCACGCCAGAACCTTGCAGTGCCCGCTGGAATGATCGCCACGTCGTTGATCGCAGTCACCAACTTGTACGGGCCTGGTCTGCAGCGTGTGTTCTTAACCACGCCCATTCCGGGAATGTTTTGGGGCATTCCATTCACCTTTGCTCTGGGCATTCTGATCATGGATGAATTGAGGAAGTTGATCGTAAGAACTTACCCTTCGGTAAGAGTTTTTTTTATTATTATTCCGCGTTAAATTTCTGGTGTTTTGAATTTATGCTGATGTGCGCGTCTGTTCAGTCGTTCATTGCCTACATAGCTTGGTGATTTTCAAAGTATGGAGCTTTTTCTTTCAGCAGGCCAAGTCTCAATGCTGTGGTAATGCTTGGGGATGGTGGCCGTTTACTGTACAGCATTTTTACGTAGTGATTTGGAAATGCACAGCTGTTCTGAGTTTCTTAGTTTGAAAAAACTTTTTTTTACCCTGACACGCAATATGTAGTAAATACCACCATACTTTGCAAAAATATGCTCCCCGTCGTTTCGATGCTCTCGTCGCCAACTTCTAAATATGATAAAGATAGGAAGAAAGCTTTTGAAGGTCATTCTTGTGCATTTTCGGGATAAGACTGAACTGAACTTAATCGTGGCAAGATTGATTATTCTTGATGCGCAGTAAAAATAAAGCCACGCGATCGAAGGAATAGGGGGTAGGTATGGGAACCGCTTTGGGTCTCATCTGATTGTAGGATCCTCCCTCAAAAGTTTGGACTCGATCAAGAACACCATGAGCATGGAAAAGTCGGTCCGAAGGGGCTGTTCTATTGCTATTCATTTTCAAGATCTATGAAATGCATGCACATCTTGATGTGTTCCTAGATATGCCGTGCCTGTTGAGGTAATCGTTATCCGATGTGATAGAAGCTTCTATCGGGAGAGAGAAGTCGAAGGCCGATCGAAGGAGACGCATGAGAATCGGGTTGACACAGCCCGTTCAGTTGGTGGTTCTGGATCGGCCCTTAGAGAGTCTGTTGTTGATGTTGTGTTCTGCTATCGCGTCCTGCTTTTAAAATTGTTGGGCTTGTCGTTTTTCGATCGCTATTGTTATCAAGATCCGTTAACTGTACAATCTTGATGAGTTCCTGGATCTGGGCGTGCCTGCTGTTGAGTTGACAGAAGCTTTTGGATACAAGTTCTGGCGATGTCGTCAGCATAACACCCCAACGTCTAGGCGGCTTATGAGAGGAGAGGCACGAACCCAGTTGAGACAACCGTTGATTTGAAGGTCTGGATGGTGCTGGAAGTCAGCTACTGTTGTTTTCACTATCGTCTGCCTTCTATTATTTCTACTTCTTGTGTTTTGTGTGGTGTTTATCGCCTTTGTCTAGTTTTGTTTGTTGTAAATATCCTCAATGGTATTATTCAACGTGTTGATACACGATGCCGCGTTCTGAGTGCGGACGTGCGCGAATGTCAAACCAGCCACGGACACCATTGTTACTGGTGTTGGAAAGTTTTCTTGGACAAGGTAGGTTACAAAATTGTGCTGGTCTCGGGGGGATAGCAGCAGTGGATGTACCATCACAGCGGTAAGTGCAAACGGCATCGAATATTTGAAAGCATCTCGAACGTCTCTGAGGCCCAGTAAAAGTCTTCACGTCTGACAATCCGACCATCGTTATCTTAACCAATCTGTGATGAGCTGTTTCAACCTAGGAATAGACCACGGGTAGATATAATTAAAGCTCACAATCGTCGAGTCCCTTCCTTCAGCTTGCAAATGAACAATAAGATTTAAAAAGTACGAGATCACCGATGGAGACCCTGCTGTAACGTTAAACCGTAAAGAGCTCTCATACTCTTCCCCCTACAGCTTTCATTTCTTCCTCGTTGTCCTGGTTATGAATATAGAGGAGGTCCAAAGGACACTGCGTGAGTGCGTTTCAGAAAACAATTTAAAAACCGTGAAAAATGTCTGAAAGATGCAATGGGAGATGACGCCTTGACGCGCTAGTCTTGTAACATGTCAGCGATAAATGAGATGGGAGCGAGGGAAAGACCTCTTTACTGAGTGTAAGAGCTGAAACGGAACGAGTCTTGTCTAAGAAAGAGGCTCTACGGATCGAAACATACCGTCGGATGCTGGGGGATGCCTGTGATTTAATAAATTGTAAAAGTATACTAAGAGTTTTTCGCTGAACAACAGAATATCCCGTGAAGTGTGAGGAAGGCAAAGAGGTAAAGGAAATTATTGTCGGGAATGACCGGGGACGGGAGGATTTCAGCAGAACAGAGAGAGCTAAAAAGCTTTCTTTTGTGGAGCCCGAATCCGCATTTGTGATCGCTTGTACCCTCGATGGGTGAGTTGTCGCAAAGCAGGCTATGGTGTTCCGTGGACGCCAAATATAGGTTCCTCCGGTCAATCATCATTAAGATCACCTTTGAAGATTACTAAATGTTACGAGACTCTGAGCCGAACGATAGTCTGTATCAAGGAACAAGAAATAATTGTCTGCGGCGACGTATGTGTCCTTGAGTTGTCCAATTTTGACACCGAGCAGAGTGCTCAAACCCAGTCGTTGTCATGATGCCTGTACGAAATGGTGCACACCCCGAACACAGTTCGAAGTAACTTCATAGGCTGTAGCTCCTCGATAATGGTAGTTCATAAAACCGATGCTCGAGAAAGCTGTCACAGTTCACCAGCAATGTCTTTATTAAAATAAAGCTTCAGACTTAACCTTCCTTTCTATGCCATTACTATGATGCTTTCTTTGACAGAGGACAATTTGTGTGCTAATCTAGTGTCAATATATTCAGTCCTTACATCTGCTTGACCCAGTGACATATTTCACTTACTTACCTGCCCTGTTGCCATTACATTTGCAACTTTCTTACTTTTTTTTTGTCACTTCCCTGCATTTGCTTGACCCAGTGGCTTACTTCACTTACCTGCCCTGTTGCCATCACATTTGCAACTTTCTTACTTTTTTTTTGTCACTTTCCTGCATTTGCTTGACCCAGTGACTTACAGTGACTCACAAAACTGAGTCCATGTTTGGTGCTTTTGGACTATTCATTGAATAGCTTTGAATGTAAAACATATATGAAAAAAGTGTCGGTGCATCAAAGAAAGAATCTGATCAGGGCTATGCAACCATTAAAAATATATATAATTCCAATCAGGGGTGATGAAGATATGGGCAATTCAAATCAAGGGCCCATTGACTCAGTTTTTCTGATGCTCCATCTATTATATAACATGCAACCCTTGATAGATGGTTACTATAGTAACCTTATCTTTCATGAGAACTCAAATTAAGGTATTTAATCCCCTCCAACATGTCCAGAACTTTACTACACTCCAACGCACCCCACTTCCTCTGCTCAAAAAGAAAACATCCTCTCCTTGGCCTCTCATGGTCATTCCACTCACACTATTACCTCAGGACTTGGGCTCAGCCAGTCCACAGTCTCCAGAACTCTCAGAACTCTCCATCCTAACCAGCCCTGCTACTCTGGAGGTTATCCCCCCAAGCTTTCCTCTAGAGATCAACATGCTATTTTATCACAAATTGCTACTGGGAGAGCTGCCAATGCTACTCAGGTTACCAAACACATCAATACAATTATCCCCCACCCAGTCTCCTCAGAAACAGTCAGAAGAGTTCTCAGGAAACATTCATTCAAGGCTGTTGTCAGGGGACAACCAGTTTATTCCCTTTTTTCCTCCCTTTTTCCCCTTTTCCCTATTTCCTTTCCCTCCTTCTCCCTACTTCCTCTCATACTAGATTTATCCTATTCCTGGTATTATATCCTTCACCTCCCTTTTTCTTTATTTTTCCCTAGTGCTAGTTACACTTGTGTTTGCCCTTGTTTGGTCACCAGTAGCTATATAGTTAGTCGGCCCTTCCTCAGTGCAAGGCATAGACAGCTGAGGTTGGCCTTTGCTTTGAAGCATAGAGAGTGGACTGTAGAGGACTGGAAGAGGGTCATTTGGTAAGATGAGACCAAAATTAACAGGTTTGGGTCAGATGGGAGGCAGTGGGTCTGGAAACAGAAGGGGAAGGGGTTGATTGAGAGAGGGGTGTAGGGGACAGTCAAGTTTGGAGGGGGAAACAATATGGTATGGGGGTGTATGGGATGGAGTGGTGTTGGCCAGCTTGCAGAGATTAAGGGGAAGATGGATGCTGATCATTTTGTGTCCATTTTGGAGGACCACCTGCTGCCCAGCCTGGAGGAAAGTGGAATTCCTGAGGAACAGGTAACCTTTCAACAGGACAATGACCCAAAGCACAAGTCAAAGAAGGCCAAGAACTAGATGGAAAACAACAATATCACTCTCCTTGACTGGTCTGCATAGTCTCCAGATCTGAATCCTATTGAGCACCTCTGGGATCATGCAAAAAACAGGCTTAAGGAGTATCTAACACCACCCAAGGGAGTTTGGCAATTTGGGAGAGAGTAGAGGAGGTATGGAATAACATACCACCAGAGGTGTCTCAGAATTTGATAGAGAGTATCGCTAGAAGACTTGAGACAGTAATTAAGGCTAAGGGGGGGCAATACCAAGTACTAGAATTGCAACTTACTATTTCTCTAATACCCTCTCACAAAACTGAATCAATGGCCCCTTGATATGAATTGCCCATATCTTCATTACCCCTGATTGGAATTACATAATTTTTAATGGTTGCATGGCCCTGATCAGATTCTTTCTTTGATGCACCAACACTTTTTTCATATATGTTTTACATTCAAAGCTATTCAATGAATAGTCCAAAAGCACCAAACATTGACTCAGTTTTGTGAGTCACTGTAAGTCACTGGGTCAAGCAAATGCAGGAAAGTGACAAAAAAAAAGTAAGAAAGTTGCAAATGTAATGGCAACAGGGCAAGTAAGTAAGTGAAGTAAGTCACTGGGTCAAGCAGATGTAAAGACTGAATATATTGACACTATATTAGCACACAAATTGTCCTCTGTCAAAGACAGCATCATAGTAATGATATAGAAAGGAAGGTTAAGTCTGGAGCTTTATTTTAATAAAGACATTGCTGGTGAACTGTGACAGCTTTCTCGATATCGCGACGGGTGTTGGCTATCCTCCACGTGAATCGTTCACTCTCGAATGGGTAGACCAAAATATTGATACTACAGTTTTCCCATTACTAATGCCAGAATCGACACCTGATTCCAACCCCGGGTGTGCTTACCCCCCACGGAGGACTTCCTGGCCCAGCCTTCAAAATCCATTATTCCTGGATAAACAGCCTTGGCGTCTCGTACAACTCTTTCATACCCACCTTCCATCCCACTTCGATCGCGATGTATCTTCTCAATGTCAGAAATGCTGCGGTGGATAATTTAAAAGATGGGACAACGGGGAACAGCTGGGGATCATGACCCACAGATTACGCGTGTGCGGATTAATGGCCAGTATAAACTTTGCGACAACGTTGGGAGCTGAGGGGAGATGACGTCCTGTCGCTCTCTTGTAGGACGCGTCTTGTTCCTTGGCCGTTAGCACATCTCCTACCACAACAATGATCTTTTCGACATAAGCTTCTGGGTCCTGTGACATTATTCGGGTGTAATCTTTTGGTAGAGAGTAACACAAACCAGAATCACCGCAGCGGCGACGTGACCGATGTCATCTACGGCCTGGTAAGGTGATGAATACTGTTTGTCCAATGTAAAAAGTATTGGGACTCGCAATAAGCTGTACTTTGGTTGTGGGCTGCAATCCACACCGTAAAACAGCATACGTGAGTTTCCCGATAGTTCCATTGAAATTCTCCATGAAAAATGTGGGCCTTAAAATACTGTGATATAGGACAGTGCTACGCATAAGCAGGTCAACCTCCCCAAAAAAGCCCTGATCAACTTACGTCCACTTTAAGCCTTTCGCGCTCAATGATTTGATGTGCCGCTCTATATTGACTTTTGCGGCACGATCAAGGATGGCAGAGTCATCAGATACTTCTCCCCCACGTTCGGCGCTAGAGAATATAACGTGCGACACTCCAAACTCAACTGAAAGATCTGCAAGCAACTTCACAACAATGAAATGACATCCTATGATAGTTCTTGAAGTCTACTCACAATACCCTGTTTCTCCTCCCCATCGGCATTGGCACCAAGCCCTGGGAACGCAAGAACCGCAAAGACGCCCCATATACCACCTTCTGCCTCCTCGAATACTTTTCTTATGTTTGCGGGGTCGTCGAGATTGCCTTTTGTTAGGACCAATTCCGAACTTGATTCTTTTCCTGGAGAAAGGGAGAGAAGAGCCTTTGAAGCCGGGGAAGAAGTATTTCTGGTCAATGCTAAAATCCGGAAACGTTGGGTATTGGCATCTGTGGAGAGGAGTGCTGAAATGAATGCGCAGCCTTGCTTGCCCGTCGCTCCTGTTACAAGTATTGTCTTGAGGCTTTGGGACATGACAAAAGTGATATGTGTAAGACTCGTTGAGATTAGAGCTGGGTATTGACGTGAAAGTACACTTGAGATATGGACGTGGGAGGCATCAGTTGAGGGTACTTACGTAAGTAGAAATATTCGTCAATCGAATTCGAACGTCTCGCGGAAGAGGAGTATGTAGGTGTGACAAACCGTGTCACCCCCGGGTCACAGCATTTGGTTTTCATTCATAGTAGCCAGAACATCGTTTGTTGTTCTCGTAGCTGCTCGCTCTACCCCAGTTGTTTGACCCGCGTGCAAGCACTGAATACTTACTTTATATTTTGTATTGGTTCTAACTTGTACGCTCTGGTAGATATTCGAGACAGTTAATTTAGTCGTTTGACACCCGCATGCAAACACTGAGATATTCGATACAGTACATTCTTACAGAATGCACTCCAAGTTCAAGCCTGGCATGAAAATATTTTGTTTCCCATTCGAAGTAGACTAGATTCCGCTCCTTCTGGACAAGATTGATCCTTAAGGCATGACAACTGAATCTACATTCCTGAAGCTGATTTGGCATCCCCTGATGTTAGCTCGGGTTGAACTCTCGTGCTTTGTCTATGTCACATGTCCACTTTTCTTTGTTACTGTCCACTTTGACACATTTTTCCATATTTTAATAGATCCACATATTGTATAATACATATAATGCTAGACAACAAATGTTTCTTCTTACACTGTAGGCTCACAGTCACTGTGTAGTAGAACCACAATCTCAGTCATTTATATCCTGACTAAGTTTTTATTCTAGTTACCTTTCTATAGAGAGTGTGGTCGATCATAGTCCGTCAGAGCAGGCAACCCAGCTATGGAAGAGAACTTCTGGGCTCGCCACAAATCTGATGGGCGCCAACTAATCAATTTGCTGGAGGAGGAACCACTGAGCTGCCAGGAGATCGAAACCGAGACACGGAAAGTTAAAGGCTTGAGGTATATTTAAGTTTGGAGTAAATGACGCGATGTTGTTGGCCTACCTTAATGGGCAAGCTGCTCGAGTGACTGGCTTGACACTTCGCTTGCGAAATACAATACTACCCAACCCACTTCCTACTACCAACCCTTCATCTTTTTGCCTCCCTCTTGAGTCTATGGTGTCTATGGAAAAGATGTCTTTCGGAAACATTTGCGGTGCCCCTTTCAGGACTATTCATGACTATTCATTTGCATATTTTCTCCGGATGGAAGAAAGCACCCGCGACCTCTCCTCTTTCTTTGTTTTACGTTCGGCCTCATCGTGGACACAGGGCCCAATGGCATCCGTGCCTTGTTCCCCTCGGTCGCCTCCGCATGACCGTAAACTAGGCCACAATGCGTATCAACAGGTAGCCAAAAGCAAGCTTTCCCATCTCCAAACTATAGCTTCGCGCATACTTACGGTCATCGTCGTCTTCTGCTTCTTGGTAATGCTGTATACCGATTTCATAACGGTCGTAATGCACTTCCTTGTGATCAACCAAGTGACGATCATGATTTACAGTATAATATATTATCTTGAGATTCCCTCCCCCGGATTTCCCCTTCCGAGGACAGCGGTGGTATCGCATTCAGCTGAAAAACGATCATACTATAAAACACCAAGATTGTCACCAAATTACTGATCGTTGAGTTATATAATGTTTTG
>QMFG01000385.1:0-16905 GCA_003314545.1 Ramaria sp. MG151 | reverse complement strand
CCAGTGACAAGCAAGCACAAAACAAGGTCCCATTCTTATGCCGCAACACCTTCATCCCCCATCCATGTTCCCACTATGCTAGGGGCGTTTGTTGTCGGACGAGGTCTTGCCTCACATTGTTTGATCATCTCTAGCAATCGACGTTTGGCATAGCGCATAGTCACCACAACAAGAAGGAAGTGCCACTGATGATGTTCACCATGCGGACTCGTGCCCGATGGCGATACTATCGTTATCGCTCGCCCATTCCAGAATGCTATAAGACTTGCACTTTCTGTTGATTCGTATCTATCATCCTTTCATTCCAACGCATCTTCCGCCCAGAATTCTAGATGTCTTCTCAACAGAACCTCGAAACAGTTATCCAGCAAACATTAGATTTGTGAGTAACCAGCTCTGTTTGACGCTAATGACTCTTACAAGTTGGACAGTGTGGCTGAACAACATGTCTCTACTGCCGCCTTCGGTGAGGCGAGCAATTTTACATAGAACCTTTCCATCTCATTGCTTCGAATAGCACTCCTTGTGTATGATATGCTTCTGACGCTTCACCTTGAAGTAAAATATATCTGGAGCAGAAGATTCAAACTAGCGAGGATCCTGTACTTTCTGGCACGGTACCCTCCCCCTTTCCTCCTATTATATCCATTTCCATCGTTTTCATCTTTGAAGGTGAGCGGTTATAGGTTACTGAATGACCAGCGCTCACATACCCATCTAGTAAGCTTTTCATGTCGCTTGACATTGTGTCTAATGTCAAAATAGCGCATGCAGTAACTGGGTGCGCGTCAATGATATCACAAGTATTTTCCCACTCTTAGGAATACAAGGTGATGATGTCTCTCATTATCGAATGATATGCTCATGTGTTTATCCTTCCAGGACTGCTAATGGCCCGTACATATGCCGTATCCCCGGACAAGAAAACGGTTAGCATGGTACTCGGTCTTCTCTTTACTGGCATTATCACGTGCGTTGTGGTATGTCACTGTTTTGTTCTCGCTGGTCTCACTGTAACTCCTGGTGATTCCTAGTATATTGCGACCAATAATAGTTGCACAGCAACTTATACGGTGGTAAACAACCTTCTATTGTAAGCCATAATGAACTTTCATTAATGACGTGTTTATTGACATTTTTTCAGGGGTGAGACGTCTCTCGCTTCGCTATAAATAATCCACTCATGTGATTTCCAGTGGAATTCATTGACAGTCTATTAGTCATCACTTTCGACACGGTAGTCGTTGCAGTCACACTTTTTAACACCGTGGGAACCCTGAGGCAGCTCAGAGAGTTTCGAGCGGTCAAGTCAAAGTCGTTAACTCGGGTTCTGGCCGAACAAAGTAAGCAATACTACTCTTATAGCGTATACTGGCTAATAATAATCCAGGTGTCATGCGATATGGGTATATGCTT
The DNA here is from genome assembly GCA_003314545.1 of Ramaria sp. MG151. NCBI lineage: Eukaryota > Fungi > Basidiomycota > Agaricomycetes > Gomphales > Gomphaceae > Ramaria > Ramaria sp. MG151. The sequence continues at coordinate 15,489 of QMFG01000385.1, read as the reverse complement.
CACGATTGTTCTTCAAAGAGATGTCTAACACTCGGTCAGATTTGTGCTTACAATAACATTAACACAAGCCATCATACAGAAGGTATTACCACTCTTCTCTTTGCTGGAATTGCTGATGAAATGATTATCACAGGTCTTACGAGTGAATACTTTCTTAGCCATTCCTTGCAATCTCAACTTACTTATTCACGATAGCCTACCATTGCTCTGGTCCTTGCTCCCACCCAGAACAGGTGAGACCTACCCTACCAACATTAGGGTACTTCACTGATACTGCGTATAGCCTGTCTGCTATCATCATCTGTCGCATCCATTTGGACCTCCTAGAGAAGCATGCGCATCTCAACGGCAGCACCCACTCATCTCCCCAACACATAGGAAACTTCCATGCAGCTACACGACGGATTCACAACGCCGTCATGGATGAATTTGGTGAACGGAGCGTCTCCGAGACTCTCGACACTGGGACCTCCTCATTGGACGACATTGAGCTCCAGGAGCGACATTCCTCTCACACCGAGCGCATAGACCTCGATGAATATCCTTGGGCGGGAAGGAGTTTGGGAGAGCTGGAGAGTACACCTGCTGCGGAAGAGGCGCAGAGTCTGGGTACGCATACATTTCATTCTGAATTCTATTGAGGCGGCTGTTGGATTTAGATGAGCCGATATTTACCACAGGGACAGCTGAAGAAGCTTGAAGATATTGAAAGATAGATTTTGTCATTCGATGTAGATGCAGACTGGGATTATTTAATCTGTATATAAAAGTAGGACTCTTCTGTCCATATACCACATCTAGGTGGCGGCGAAGGCGAGACGGTGGGATGTAGACCATGTAGACCAATTTGACTGACCGAAGCGGATGTCGGTAAAACCCTATTTCAACTACCATGCCGCCTGAGCGTCAGATATAATTAGGAGTAGTGTGCTTGGAGTCAAATGTGATAAATAGAAGACACGTACTGGGTTGTTCAACAAACGGTGACAAGCTCTTGTGCACATCCATATGGGCGTAACAGGAAGGTCACAGGACCAGGAATCAATAGAAAGGAACCACGAAAAGCATATGAAAAGCGTATAGTACTTCCGGAGTACACGTGTATCTGTGGGTTGTGACCTGTAGGAAAGAAAAACGACGATGATATAGCACAATGACTGCACCGACCAACGACGAGCATGGAAACAAAACATACACTAAAACCTAAACTCATTAGAGCTTTAATATATTCAACTCGCTGCGGGCACTACCTCCAACGCTCCAAGAGAACCATAAAGGTGGGATATCTATTCTACTCACGGTCGTAATCGGACAATAGTAACTAAAATGGTGGTAAAAAGTTCGCGGAATCTGATCAGACATTAGGCTTATCACCGCTATTCCCGATGTTCAAACTTCGAATTTGGAGCTTCGCCCGATGTCCATTGCAATCTAGAAGAACCTTGTGAGCTACCCCTGAGAAGGGGTCTTTTATTCCCTGTGGTTGTCGCAAGAAAAGCCTTAAATGCATCCTTCATTTACCTGTGACATCGGCTGTGATCGGAATCAGTGCGTGCTTCCGGAATCGAACGATGCGTGACCCTCTCGCGACGTTCACATTAGGCGCTACGGAACCAAAATGTATCAGCGTCTAATGTGAACAATTTCGAGTTCCCAAAGACATCACGTGTGCGAAGTAGTTTACAGTCTACAGTACCTTACAGGTCTCTTCGTTACCGTCCGGGTGGATATCGAGACGGACGTCCCACCATCAGACGTCATTGTCATCATCACCGTCTCACCAGGCTACACAGACCCTAGATAACCTGACTGCTGCGCGTCGTGCGCCGTTTGGTCATGGTCAAGAAAATCAGGAGCGACAATGGAGGGAATACATTGGCAAGGAATTCAAGGACACATGCATCAAGCTAGGCATCATACACAAGACGACTACCCCTTACACACCAGAACACAATAGAATTGCTGAATGGCTCAACAGAACACTGCAAGAAGCAGCCCTTACAATGCAACATGAATTGAATTTGCCTCCACAATTTTGGGTATCAGCAATACACATGGCAAATTTCATCAAAAACTGGATCCTGCACTCCAGGCTTGGCATCTCACCGTTTGAAGCCATTTGGGGCATCAAACCCAAAATAAATTGGCTCAGGACTTTGTCAGAATCCAAATATCAGTGATAAAGGTTGTGGGTGAATATTGTGTTAGTAATTCTGTTTGGAAATGTTCCTAATGATAATAGAATGGTACACAAAAGTGAATAGAAATCCTACAGTAAAAGCAAATGGCTTTTGGAATGTTTGCGAATAAAATGCATGGTTCCAAAGAGATAGATGTTCCGAAAGGATTCTATCTCGTAGATCGGATGAACTTTGCAGTTCATGTCAATCACAGCCAATGATCTCACATTCTTTCGAAGTGTGTTTAAATTAATATAAGTAGAGTTGGAGTGCTCACTCAAATGTGAAGTTGTTGTTCAAGGTGATTTTATGACGAGTTGGCAAGTTTGGGTAGAACAATCAAGTAGACATACAATAATTGAACTAGGGAATATGCATGCGAATGTGCTAGCTATATACTGAACCATTTGGAAGGGAGAGCGAATGGGAAAGAGTCCATAAGGGTCGGGAAGCAGCCAAGGTACATGTATACTAATTAAAGACCATGGAAAACAAAGAGCAAGGCAAGTAGGAAAATTGTGAATGAAGAAAAAGATTAACGGACCAACAATAGCTCTTGAAACATGTTTCTGAATTGCATGGCATTTTGGATAGAGCTAATCCGTCCCTAAATCCTTCGGAGGATGTTCCTGAGGGTCTAGAACATTCATATCATAGAGTCTAACAATATGAGATGTCATTGCAAGCTTTGATTGAATATGAATGACTCAATCAATAAGTTCATTTTGAAAGATGGGGATAGTGATGGGGATAGTCAAGTTGGTTCTTTCTAAAAAAAGATCATGATGGGACCTGATCAGTGATTGTTTCACTAAACATCAACTGGAGTAATTGATGAACTGGATTGGGTGACCAGATTGAATATATGCAAAGACTGGAGGAAGGGTTGTTTCGGATTTCCAAAGGAGGTTTTCGGAAGCATTTGGAGATTGTGGTTCGGAGAGGAAACAATGTAATGGCCTAAATTGTGATCGTGACAGACTTACGGCTGTAAATGCTGGGCACTTACACCCAAAGCTATGCTAAGGAAAGGTCAATTTAAATCCACAGAAGGTATATTTGTAGGTTACTACGATGATTTGAAGGCATACAAGATCTGGGTACCTCGAACCCAAACACTCCTCAAGGCACGTGATGTCATCTTTGACAAATCGAATCACATCAATCACTATCCACGCAACAGATGATGACAATTTACCCAGTCTATGGAGAAATACGATCCCTACAACTGTTAAACAGACGCATATACGTACCCATTGCGAATCCTTGGCTCCCCTACTGCTCAAAAACAGTTCAAACATCAGCAAACAAGAAGTAGAGAAGGAAACACAGCTAGACTCACCATTCGATGAAGAATCCACAGCTTCAGGGGATTCACCGGATGACTCGGATTCAGGCATGTATGCCCCAAAAGACTTCACAGATAATAGCATAGAATTACATTGTTCTGATAGAGGCGATTTTCAGATTGGACCAGATGAACAGCTACAAACCTGAATGGACACAAATGGCTGCATATATGCTCATGCACACATTTACATTCAATTAACTACTGATCTACATGCACATGGACTTGAAGCATGAAGAAAAACATAATAGGCAGTTACAAATCGAGTCCTATCTAAGTATAGAGGTACTGATCTGTGACCGAAGCTTTGAAGGCTTCCATTTCATTTGGGAGCAGTGCCTGCATGTGCGCATGGGGTTTCATAAGTTTTTCTCTTCTTTTTTCTTGTTCTCTCAACACAGAAAATTTATGTTGACAGTTTGATTTTTAGTTCTGAAGTATTAAACATCAGTTTCAAAGTTTCTCTGATAGTAAATCGCTATTGGATGTTTGCTATCAATTAAAGGATTGTATTGAGATCAATCAATATCTCAAATTTGCTAAGTTTTGCTGTTATCTCTATCTACAAGTGTTCACGCAAATGTAGATGAACTTTAAGCACTGACAAGTTACCTCTGCATCATTACTTCCCCTGCATCAGAATACAATCTTGGTTAGATAACAAAATCAGCACCAACTCAAGTGCATCAGATATAGACCACAAAACACATCAAACAAATTCAAATAAAATCAAGAAAAATATATAAATATATATCTTTTATTTCTCTTGTTAGAATTTAGTACCTATTTAGGTATGTCTTGTGTATTCTGACTCTGCCTGTGGATTGATAGGTAAGACCAATTGTGGAATTTACTTCTCACAGTCATGGCTTATCACCCCCCTTATCCAAACTTCGACTTCAGAACTTTGCCCAATGTCCATCATACCATGGCGGTTCTGAATGTAAACATTGTAAGAGCAGTCACACATCATTCAAATCCAGAGCACATACTGATCCCAATCTGAGTGTCACAGGTAAAGCAAAGGAGCCATTCACAGAATCTATTTCTGGACCAGACACTTGGCTCATCGGTGCTATTCAAACTTTGAATTCAGAATGTGCCTGGGGATGCAGTCTATAGATGCAGCCAACATGTCACTTTTGGTGCTGATATATGGCTTCCATGCACTAATACTCATCACATTTTGGTCTCTAAATGCATAGAAAGAGATTGTATGTCTTGTGTATTCTGACTCTGCCTGTAATTAATGATGATAGGGACCAAAACAATGACATGAACAATTGCGGAATTTACTTCCCATGGTTCAGACACATGGCTTATCACCGCTATTCCCAATATTCAGACTTTGAATTCTGAACTTTTCCCGATGTCCAGAGTGCTTTGGCAGTACTGAAACACTGCAAGAATCACATATCATTCAAATCCAGAGCAGGTAATGATTCTGATCACAGCCAAGCACCATAGCAGCAAAGCAAATGTAAACTGTAGCATAGCAATAAGTAAGAGAAATATTATGAGATCACATAGATCACATTCCTTTATCATAATAGACTGATTGATGCCATCCAACAACAGATACCTGTCATTCTCAGGTGCCTTTGAGAGCAAGTGACTGTTGAGAATGTGAACTTGCCCTATCCCACAGCCCAGTTGTCCAACAGCAGAATTCTTCTTCAATGTCAAATGATACTTTGACTTCAGGTTCTTCCACTAGACTCCCACCCCTCACTGTTGGGCACACATTTGCCATATGTCCTTGAGTCAAGCCAAATATATCTCCTAATTTTTTTTATATTTTCTACTCACAATTTTTTAGTTTGTTTTCGCATTTCTATATATTACAAGCCACGCGACCCTTTCGTTTTGCTTCCGCGTCAAGATAGGCAAGTGCCCAGAATTTCAGTTGGAGCCAGTAGTTTGGCCACCCGATGCACACAGGCGCTTAAACACCGCTTAGGATATATACGTAGGTGAGACACGCTTGCATGTTCAGTAATTGACACCACTGAGGAGGTGAGCCTATTGTAACATTATATGTGTTCTAGTTACTGAGAATTCTGTAGAATAATCTTTTAGGTAGTGATTCTTTAATATAGTGATTGACACCACTGAGGAGAATAATCTTTTAGTTTATTCCCTGAAGACAATCCAAGCCTACTGTGCAATTCTAGGAGTTGCTATATTATCCTATCCCATAATTCTATCACTCACACTCCAATCAGTGAAGTCACCAAGAATAAAGAAACATGAATCAAAGCATGTATCTTCATAAGCACCAACTCGTTTGGGAGTGAAGGGACAAGAAGCATGTTAGCATTTTGCTGTTTCCTAACTCAACATTTCATGGCAACGTATCCTACATGTCTAGCATGGAACCCTAAATGGGCCTAAATTGCAGACTTAGGAGCTTTAATTGAGGTAAAATTGAAATATGCAGACCCCAGTATGCTGAAAATGTGGCTGTATCATGGTTCCTGGGGGTAGCCATACAAACAGAGATGGACTGTCGTTTGGATAAATGAGACAGACTTGTTATAACCTCATGAAGAAGGAGATTCTTCCAGCAATTGAATTCATAGTAGGAGATGAACTTTTGGATCCACACAATCATGCTACACTTTTTCTGCTGCATGGTGTTTTCCCCGGCACTGACAACCTTGACAATGACTGCTGATGTGGTTGTATGTATACAGTGGGTCAAAAAACTGCCCCAATGTTTGTGCATTTTGGAAAGATTGATATTTTGTGAAGGAATGTCATCGGCAAAAGTTCTGAAAATTTCACATGATATACTAGAACATGTTGGCTATCTACTAACTTAATAAATCATGTGAGTCCAATCAAAACTCATTGCTCAATAAATCAAACAAAATAATCACTCATTGGGGCAGTTTTTTGACCCTCTATTATTTTCTCAGATTTTCAATGTTACACACCAGTATAAGGTAGGAGTAGGTCATGTGAATCATGTGACCTTATTTGTATCAATTTGGGATGTTGAACTTTGTTCATTCATCTCCTTGACTCCTTACCACCACATATACACAGACAACCTATCTACCATCACATACTCAAAAAAACAAGAATCAATAACAGCTGCACCAAACATATTGACATATATTGTCACTACATGTGGGAACAAATCACCACTGGAAACATAAAAGTTGATCTACATTAAGATGAATGAGAACCCAGCCAATGTCCTCACCAAGGCATTGTCACCACACAAGCACCTCTGCACCTCCGCATCCTAGGATCCATTAGGTTATGTTGGGCTTGAGAGGGAGTGTGTTGAGAGGATAAGAACGAGGATAAGAGTAAGCGGCAAATGGATGATTTACAAAGGACAGACATCACATTTTTATCTCATTTCACTTCTATTTCCACTTCCATTTCCATTTCATCCAATTTCATTTCCACACCAGTGCAGCAAATGAGATTCAACAAATGGGCTGAGACAATAACATGTGAACATTCACAAACATTCACAAACACTTCAAGTCGAGGGACACCACCCATTAATATACATGAGACACAAATGAGACCGCCCCTCAAGTCAAAGGGGACAGAGATGAGTGTCATAAATGACAATAGGGATCAGGAGCAGGTCGCCAGAAGCACAAGACTTTCACATAAGCATAAACCCCCTTTTGAGCTAGTACTATAAAAGATGTATATTTCCATGAAGTTCAATAACAGTTTTGACTTTGAGTTATAAGTCTAACAAGTTCACGAGTCTTTCTCTTCATTCAAATCCGAGAGGTCCTCAAGTTCAAGGACTATCTAATCTATACTATAACTTGTGGAAGTAGGCTGATGCTTCGCACAGCAGGTCCGATTCCCCCTCCCCACCCTCCCAGAAATTTCTTTTGTTTTATTCTTTACACAGCTTATACATTTTTGCTACCAAGGCAAGTATTTGGTTTTGGATGCCTTCAAGTTCACTAATAGCAGTGAATACTACCACCAGAAGAGTAGAATATGATTAATAAATACTATGTTTGTATCAACACATGGGTTTTCATGTTGCTTTACCTTAATAATGGGTTATATATATCCATAGATAATCCAGGTTATGTACTTACAAATATATTGAGATATATGAAAATGTAAGAATCCAGCTGCCAGTTATATACTCACAAATATATTGAGATATATGAAATTGTACCATGTGATTTATATTTGCACTTTCAGCAGTCTTTACTGATCATCAATAGTTGTACTTGTATTTGCTATAATAAGTTTAATCCTTTTTATACACAACTCGTGAAGCATGGATATTTGATGTTATAGATGCTCTTCTAACAATATCCAGCTCATTTAATCTCCCATGATACATGCAGCTTCTTCAAGTTTGTATATCATCATGGTACCAAACTTCTAGATTTTTGTCTATAATGCGTGATATCCAGTGATTGGCTGAGTTATCAAAGTAAATGATACCTGCCAATCTCAATGCATGTTGGGATCCATCTGTGAGATTGACAGTAAAAGTATCAGAGATTTTGATATTGAAGGCATTTGATGTCTGAAATACAATTACAGGTGGTGGATTGGTATATGATCTCTTACTTGTGACATTAGCAAAGCAAAATCTATGAGTACATCTTTGTCTCCAGCATTGACATTGTAAAACATCCCACCATTCCTGAACAGATCAGGACTGACAATTCTCATCTAAATGATTGGTCAAATAATATCCCAATTCCCAAGAGACACTGCTGCAACTCATGACAAGCGAATAGTCTACATCCATGATTGGCTGTTCATGTCCAGCAGCACATTGGACATTAATATATGCAACACCAGTGTTTACCTTTAACATTGTTTCAGTTAATGTGTCAATTCCTAACATTTCTCTTCCATAAGGAAAGGTACGCCTGTTATCAGTATTTAACCTCTGTCTTGTATGATCCCTTGCATTGTCTAATGTAATCAATCCAGATTTGACATCTTGGAAATTGTTATGGAGTAGAACCCAATATTGATTAGTACAAGCATATGACAGATATGTTGGATCAGTATTTTCACACCAAACGGAATACAATACAGTAAACAATGCATCATATGCACAAGAATAGGATGTAGAGTCCCATATAGTACCCAAGGGTCCAACTGCCAAGTTTTCATTGGATTGAGTAGCAGGGGATGACCTATGTACTTTTGTATCACTTTTGATTAAAGTTATATGTCTTCCCTTATCTTCACTGAGTTTACTTAGTGCAGTAGAACCTGCTGCTGGTGTGTATAAAGGCACTTGGATATTAGGTTTTGTATTCTTACGAGGTTGTATTGGCATACTACTTATCTTTTCATATAAGTGCCATTGCTCTTCTTCATAAGCTTCTTGGGTTTCCATTGGGTGAATGTCATCCCATTGAATTGCCTTATGCACCTTGTTAGGCATATAGTGTTTTACTTTCCAGAGTTGAAACTCACGTAACAATATGTTTCTACAATTTCCCTTAATAAGATATGTTTCTAAATTTTGCTTGGTTTAATTTCACTTTCCTTTCTGGCTGTCCAGCCACCAACTGGTTCAGGAAGTTTATATCAGCATTGATACAGGGTCTGTACCTCATATTTTCTAATACACGTTGTAGTTTGGCATCTTCTGGGGATTGTATACATTGGCGCATGTTCTATCGAAGAATGACAACTGTAGTAAACTGATGCCAAGTAGCTTTTCCAATTGTAGCTTCTTGTATTTCATTTGAAGTTCCTTTTACAGTTTTTTTTCCAAGGGAACCGCTATATAAAAAATATTGAGATACAGGTGGTAACTGAGCAAAGTCACCTGCCAAAATTACATTTATTCCTCCAAAAGGTAAGTCAGGCTTATTGAGTGCTAAACAAAGTTGCTTGCTTATTAAGTACAAGTCTTGGGCACCCACCATGGACACTTCATCTGGTAACAGATACTGAATATGTTGAACTCTTGTCCGGATTTGTGATAATAAAGTGGGATTTAATTTACCCTTGTTTCTGGGATGTATACCTAGCAGCATATGATAAGTAGTACCTCCTATCAAGGCAGCTGCAGAACCAGTAGGAGCAACAAGCTGGAACAAATGAGGTTGATTTCTCTTTTCAAAGAAATGTCCTAGAGCCTTGATGACTTGAGATTTACCTGTTCCTGCCATACCACCAAGGTACATTTGTAGTTGTTCACCTGCAGGTTGTACAGCATGATTAGCAACCAAACGAAAAGCCCTTTCTTGGTCAGGTTTTAATCCAAAATAGTTGACACATTCATCTGTATGAACTTGATCTTGGATTTTTCTAGCTCTGAATGATTTGGTTAAATACTTTCCAGGTATTATTTTCACCTGGTCGGTAACAAATTGTGAAGGTTCACCATTATATGCTATATCTTGTTGTATGATTGGCAGAGCATATTGTTGCTGGAAGAGTGCACGCCCTTCTTTTTCTACTTCAAGAATAGTCTTCCATTCTTTGCTTGAGTTAGATTCACCATTTTCAAAAGTATCTTCAATAGAAGAAAGCTTATCAAAACATTTGTCCAACCACCCACATGTTAGAGCAACACATTCAGCAGCTTGTCTTTCTTGATCTCTTCTTAAAGTTTTCATACCTCTTTGCATAAATTCATATACATCTTCCTGGTCTAAGTTGTCCTGCTCATATAGCTCATTTTCCATTGCCAGTTCCCCGAGATCATCAGGAGTTTTGTCTTCTACAAATAATGGTGGGTGCCTTAAGGGACTATTATTCTTTCTTTGATCATGGTATTTATCTCGTGCATCATTGCATTCATATTTGATTTGAAAAAACTTCATGAGTTCTTCTTGTCTTTTTGTGGAATTCTGATGTCTAAAAGCATCATCCCATGATTGGTCCTTTTGTTTCAACAAATTGCCATCACGCCATGAAGTGAATAGAGTTAACATTGTTACACAGTAGTACTCACAATCACCTTTATCCTTGCATGGCAGATCACATCCCAAAAAGTTTGGAACTAATGATTGATCTTTGCCTCGTATCTTGATGTAATGAGTGTGTCTCTGAGGATGGCCCTCCAAAAACATGATATCTTCTAATTCAATTTCAGGGACTAGTTCTGTTGAATCTACATGATTTATTTTTTTGTTTTTCAGCTGGAGTTCAGGAGGCTCAGGAAGTGGATATACAGAATCATCAATGAAGTCAAAATTTTCACCAGGATCACCTTGTCCTTCATCTTGTGTAATATTGACATCTAAATCATCAGATACATTTGAAGATGAGACCTTTGGCTTTCCTTTAACCTTTTCAGCTTCACACATCCAGTCATATAATGACATTTCCTCATATAACTTTGGTCTCTGTGTATAATCAGTTATGGAGGAATATGCAACATATTTACCTTCAATCTGTCCCAGTACTATTGACTCTGATTCCTTTTGTATCGTTGATTCTGGTTCAGATGTGTTTGGGGGAATGGGCCAAGCCTTAAGTACCTCCCTAACAAAGGATCTCCAGTGAAAATTCCTGAATCTATGCGATGAGAGTGATCTGGTTGTTCCAGCAAATACATACAGGCCATAGGTGACCCTACTTCCATTTTGGTTGTCATTGAGTTTACAATAGAGCAAAATAACCTGCGAGCTTTTTCATGTTGGGATGTATCACCACCTATCATTTCAGCCTGTCGATCAAAAACATCATTGATGGTTTCAAATATCCCATATGTTTTCAGAGGGTTCTTAGTGATATAATCCGTCACATAAACCATCACAGCTTTGATAGCTGTACCAGAGAGCAGACTAGACACATCTGTATTGCATTGCAGTAAGTAGGTGAGGGTGGGAGTGAATGTGTTGATCCAAGCCTCTCCTTTCTTCATATTTATATGACCTGACTGAGAATCAACCTCAGATTGTCTGTATAATGTGCAAGGGAAGCGAGCTTTGCAGGTCTTTCATTTGTTTTTTAAACATGAACCTTGTAAACATGAGTGCCTGTTTGATCTCCAAACCAAGTCATTGACTTCTTCTGCAAACTTTGACCACCATGTCTGCTGAGCTATGCAGCGCTTACAGGTTTTGCATTCATCAAAAAGACATTGTTTTGGTGGTTTTCTGGGAAGGCAGTATGTTGGATCAGTATAATCACTTTGTTTTTCCTTTCCTTGCACTTGTATTCTGACCTCCTCCATTGTAGCATCAATGAATTCACCTTGATATGAGTTTTCTAAATAATATATTAATTCATGTTCAAATTCTGAGGAACTACTGTTCATTAACTTATCTCTGATTTCTTGAGGAGTAAGGCTATTTGTAATCCATAGCAACAAATGTAAGTGTAAAGTAAGGTGACCTTGCTGTTCAACGGTACCATAATAACCAGAGGTTTGGCCATACAGTCCACTTTCTTTACTTCCTACTCCTAGAACATGCTTTATGAAAGCTTCTACAATGACATTAAAAAATCTTGCACTTGCTACAGGATTGTCTTCCAGATGCTTTTGATGCTCTGCCTTAAGTCTTACATTAGGGTGTAATTTCTCCTCACTCTCTGCATAATGAAGTGCAATAGGATGCTTAATATCTGCTGGTGAGAAAGTAATATACCAAGTAGGAGCACCTAGATAACTCAACAGTGATGACAACTCATTGCGCATATATTTCCTGGTAGTACCTGAGCCTTCTACATTTTGTGCAACATAATCTAAATCTTTGATGACTGAGTAACATGCTTTCTCCTCTGAACTGCTTGGAATGACATGCTCACCATTTTTGAGCCTTGCGGTCAGTGACTGTAGTACTGTTACATCTAAACCTAATAGTCTATCAACTATTTGATGAATTTGTGACTTTTCTGCTAGGAGAAAGCTTCCCAAAGAGGAGCTCTTGATCTGTTGATGATTGAAGGCTACCAACAGAAAATCTGGATCAGTTTGAAAACATTTATCATGATACATTAATAGTTGTTTTAAACATAATTTTTCAGGAACTTTTTTTTCTGCATAGAAATTTCCTACTCCACCATATCCATATGGAACCAGCCATGGAAAACATAAAGGATAGAGTTGAGGATTGTCATAAATTGATACAGGACTTGATCCTTGGCCCACACCTAGGACTTTTCCATTGTTATGTAAGTGAGTTAATGCTATGGCAATTAGCTCATTGGTTGATTTAGTGGGTAACTCATCACCAGTTACTCCATGTACTACAAAAGGACGTTCTCCATCTTCTGTACCTTCCTCAGGTTCTTTGTCATGGACACTAGTAGATTGAGGATGCTTGTTAGTTTCCCTTTGATGATATTCAATGGATACCGGAATCTCATTTTCAACATAAGATTGTAAGTTATCTTCTGATATTTCTAAATCAAGATAATTCTCATGATTTAGCTTTAGCCATTCTAATGCAGCTTTAACTTTGCCTGAACGTACCAATAAGGGAGTCCTGTTCAGTTGTTTTGGAGTAGGTTTTGTAGGCCCAGTGAATATGAAAGCAAGTACCTCATCTAATTCATCTCGGTGGGGTGGCAAATCTTTATATAGTTTTGGTATTGGACTTGGGAAAAGTACCGCATTTCCTTGCATTTTTTAAAATCCAGATTCCACATGGACAATGCAGTAATTTTTACGCAATCTTGCTATAAGCATTTTTTCAGCATAAGAAAGTCCTTTCAATGCGGATGGAACATCTCCTATCCAATTTCCATTTGCTAAAGATAAAAGTGGTATGGTTTTTTTGTTCAATAGGGAGACACAATCTTCACATACATGATCACACTTTTGGTCCAAAACAGGACCTGTAATCTCTTCAAAATCTTGCTCTTGTGAGATACGTTCCTTGTGAGTAATTTGTAAGCCTGTACGATCTAGAATGGACCAGTCAACACAAGTGTCCTTACGTAGTGTTGCCCTGTGTAGAGGTATCAAACACCCACATACACAGCAGCCTGTTTCCTGTATCTTTGCATCTATGTGTGTATCCTCCACAAAGTTGTGGATTATATTAGATAATTCAGCTTCTGTTTTAGGAGCAGGAGGAAATCTTGCTTCTTTTTGAAGAGTATCTAAGTTTGGACCATTTTTACCATTTTTCCCTAATCGACGACATTGTATTCGTACATTTTGTTTCTTTTCCACCTTTATTTTTATTCTCATTTTTATTCTATCTTTTTCCTCAAAGAGAGAGATATGGGTTCTACAAACTTGACAAGGTTTGTGTTTCTGTAATACAGATACTAATTTAGCACGGTTCATGGATTTGAGATGTTGGACACCATGAATGTCAGCAAGCAACAATAAGTGTTTCTTTGGTAACCGTGCTGCCAATTGGTCCAATGGTATAGGGTACCGTGCCAGAAGGTATAAGATTCTTCCTAGTTTGAATCTTCTGCTCCAGATATGTTTTACCTCGAGGCGAAGCGTCAGAAGCATATCATACACAAGGAGTGGTATTCGAAGCAATGAGATGAAAAGGTTCTATGAACAATTAGTCGCCTCACCGAGGGCGGCAGCATAGACATATTGAATAGCCACGCTGTCCAACCTGTAAGAGTCATTAACGTCAAACAGAGCTGGTTACTCACAAATCTGACACCTGCTGGATAATTGTTTTGAGGTTCTGTGGAGAAGACATCTAGGATGCTAAGCGGATAATGCGTTGGAATGAAAGGATGATAGATGCAAATGAATAGAAAGTGCAAGTCTTATAGCATTCTGCAATGGGCGAGCGATGAATATAGTATGCAGTCAAATGACGTGATGCCAACGAGTCCGCATGATTTTCCTTCTTGTCGTCGTGACTATGGGCAATGTCTTTCGATTGTCAGAGATGATGGCTCAAGTCGTCCGACAGCAAACGCCCCTAGCAGAGTTGGAAATACCTTCAGGTTCCAACACTTCTATTTACTCTGTATTAGATCTAGTTTACTCGTTTACTGCGGTTCACCCTGGAGATAACAAAAATTGCAAATATCAAACTTTAATAGGGACGAGAAACACCTACGAGAAAGTGTAGAACACTTAAGCTTGCATCTCCGCTCTCGCATGTTGCACCGATAGAACTGCTGAAAATTGTGTAATTTTCGTCGCGTTGCTTCCTTTTCGAGTTCAAATTCGTCATTGAACATCCCGATCCAGTAACACCAAATGCGCCGTGCGCAGGCATGTAGCCACTTCTCCCGAAACCACATCGCCCACACTCACCACATACATCGAAAACTTCGTAACCATACCTGTAAACAATAGTGAGGGGAAAGTAAAAATGGGCGGAAAGACCCTGACTCAGCCCACGCCTTGCATGTAAATTCTCCCAGCGCATAACTTTTGCAACAATGGAAATGGACAGTAGAGCTAAATGAATCATGGTGCAGTCCACGGCTTGCTTGTCCAGTGCATTTCGCAGGTGCAATAACAGTGGAAATTCCAACTCATCAGGAGATATAAACACGGAGGACACCTTAAGGGACGTACAGGTCATGTCCTGTTGATATAAACAAGGAATGGAAGTCAGTCAAATTTGTGCAAATTAGGATAACCTTGTTTAGATATGGACTGCCGGAGGTGAGGTGAGCTCCAAGTGAATGTACCAAGTCACAGCAGTATTTTAAGTTGGCATCATAGCGAGTACATACTGGACAGAAGTCTGAGGTGTATGCTGCATTGCCCTCTGATGGGATGTGCGTAGCTTACTTCTCTGACGACAACAATCCAGATCTGGGGTGCCAGTACAGATGATATGGAGAGAACGCTGGGCTCTGACGGTCGGTAGACTTGTCAACAATTTCCTATACATTTGTGGCGGTTCTGGACTCGTAGATGCGCTTCAGGTACAGACGATCCGGAAATGCAGACCGGAATCCGAAGGTCGGTTGATTTGGGTGATACCTGCTTCATTGTTGCTAGCTTCGGCAACCACACTGGATTATAGGCACCAGGGGCCATTCGCATTATTCCGAGGTGCAATAGCCAGAGAACATCAACTTGATCGAATC
>QMFG01000384.1:0-19012 GCA_003314545.1 Ramaria sp. MG151 | reverse complement strand
ATACCATTGTCACGGGTCAGATGTAGCTCCGTGTCAAAATACGCGAAGGAGCGTTCTCTCGGTTTTCACGTGGGTGAACATGCGGCTGGATCTCCTGGGGTTCTATAGACGCCGCGAGAAGCGCCGTGTCGGAAGTCGCGTCATCGCAGATCATACATCAGAAATAGAAAAAAGTACTGTGTGTTTAGTAATAAAAAGAGGTTATCAGTCTTGCCTCACGCCCAATCTGCGTCGTAAACTTCAATAACGCTTTGTCCAAAGGCAACTTGTCGATTTGGTTGGATTTCGACTGCTGTCTTGTCTTTCGCTGGTCCTCCCTCCACCGTGTCCGCAGACAGACCGACATCCTCTTTTTCTTAGTGATCATAGTAATATGCAATACCTTTTCTTCTATTTCAGATGTGGTCTGCGATGAGGCGACTTCCGACTCAGCGCTTCTGGCGGCGTCTATAGAACCCCAGGATCCAGCCGCATGTGACTTAGCGTATTTTCACACGGAACTACATCGGAACTGTGCCAACGTGTCTATGTATCACCCGGTTGGCGTCTTCCTGTCCGTTCAGCTTTCAATTTTCAGAATTGGCAGAGTGAACGAATGGTTGGGTATGGTGTTTTTTTGTAGCTAATTGAATACACTCGCGTTCCAAACAGAAAAGGAGGAGTTTGCGCCGATTAATCCATCTTGTCCCACTTGTTAAGACACACCCCCAGCATCTCATCACAGGTCACATCGGTCTTATGTGTTGATGGAGCCTATTCAGAAGCATGACGAGTGGTTTAGAATAAGGTCGGGTCTCTTCCCTCAAGTTCGATGATTGAATCAACGGCATCTATATTTTAGAAAATTGAGTTAGCCGTTGATTCACCAGTCATTATGTTCTGAATACGAAGCACCTCGTGATCGAAACGCGATGCAAGAATGAAACGGGACCTGTTTAATGTGCATGTCGTCTTGTACCTATGCGCCAGGTCGGAGCTATGTCGTTGTTAGAGGCCAGCACTCCCCATCACGGTGCCAACAGCTGGAGACAATACAGCGGATATGTCCGATCTTTCCCAACCATACAAATTCAGCTACACGTGTCCCAATCAGACCACAAAGGAACGGACACTGTGGACACTCAACTAACCCTCCAAATCTAGACTGCGTTCCATCTCGCTGTAACCCAACTACACATGTCTCAACCAGACCACAAAGCAACGGACACCGTAGCCAGATTCGCACTCCATATTTGAATTGTTGTCATCGTTCGAGCTATGCACTACGCACGTCCTATCAAGCGACAATGCGACGAACACCCTCCAATCGCGCGCTCCAAGCCCATCTCACCTTAGGCTGTCCAGATCCGATCAAGGTAGGTTGTCCCAATTAGTACAAATTTGATCATTTCCGTGTTTATTTCTCCTGATGAGCCGCAACATCTGCAATAACGCCTCTAAGATCCGGACCTGCAAAGCGAGGTCCCCGCAGGCTAATATGGTGGTCCTGATGTCCATAGTTGCCAAAATGATGCACCGTAAGTAAGGCGCGGGCTGAGCCGAGGCCTCAGCACTTGCCGCCCATTTGCCCATTCCCCTTTCCACTCTGTACCTCTATCCCTATTGAAGGTGAAGCTGTTATTCCTAGTGACACGCAAGCACAAACATGGTCCCATTCTCATGTCCCAAAACCTTCATCCCCTCATCTATCTTCCCAAATTGCTAGATGTTTGTTCTCGGACGAGGTCTCGCATCGTATCGTTGTTGGATCATCTCTAGCAATTAATGTTCGGCATCGCCCATACTCACGACGACAGGAAGGAAATGCCACTGATGATATTCACCATGCGGACTCGTTGGCATCGAGTCATGTGGCTGCAGCGTAGTAGCGATACTACCTTTATCGTTAACCCATTCCAGAATGCTATAAAACTCGCACATTCGCATCTATCATCCTTATAAGAGAAGTGAAAGAAATATTTCATATATTTATCTGATTTTATTAGAATTTTATTTGATAATTTTGAGTCTTGAATCCAACGCGCTCGAGCGCTAAAGTTCTTATCTAGCCGAAAGTGTATTGTGATGCGGGGGAAACGCTGATGCGGAAATAATCTGTCAGCGCTTAATTTTCGCGTGCGGTCGCGCGAAACAGTTGTAGATAGAGATAGCGAGTGAACTTAGCAAAAATGAGACAATAATTGATCTCAATGCAACTTTTGATTTGATAGCGAACGACCAGTGACGATTGGCTATCAGAGAAACAGTGACAGAGATATCAAGCAAGTTGTTCGGAATATGAGCAGATTGATGGAGTTATACTACCCTTTTTTTTCTGATGGGGACTACGAGTATATTTAAACAAAACAGTAGCTAGGATGTGTGTCTTGTGAATGGTGAGGAAAGATAGGGGTTGTGGGGCAGTTCTGGGGTCTGTGTCTATATGAGAATAGATTTGTACTAAAACAATAGTATCTACTTGAAAACTTCATGAAACCGATTCATGGTTGCTCAGAACTACAGATCATAGGTTCAACAGTTTTTTTGAATATAAAAGAACAAGAAAAATTCATTGGAACAATCCTGAAACTTTTCCAAATGTCTGGGCACTTGTTCTAAATGAAATTGAAGTGTCAAAGCTTCGGTCGTGGATTGGTGCCAATAGAGATAGATAGAAAATGATGGTTGATTGCCATATGCATCTTTGGCAAATGTTTCAGATGCACATATTTGGCAGTTGTTTGGGCCTAATCATGTGCAAGGGTATGTATGCATATGTTTGTAATCAGTTGCATTTGGGGCCATTTGTCTGGTTGAATCTGAAAATAAACAAAATAATCCCAAGGTTGTTAACCTTGAATTGAACCTATAAATCAATTGTGATTGTTCTTGCTTTTCTGTCTTCTCTGAGGTGATCCTGCTGATGTCTCTCAGTGATTACATAGTCAGGTCTTTTAGAATAAACAATAACAATCCTCTCATTCCAATGCAATCTCCACTTCATACTCAACTAGCAGATGACTTCCCCAGAGAGCATTGAAAACTTTGCCCACCAGGTGTTGGATTCATGAGTAACCAGCTCTGTTCAGCATCACCCAATCTTACAATTTTGACAATGTGGCTATACATTATGTCTTTACTGCTGCACTTGGTGAGGCAAGGAGTAATTTTGCATAGCGTCCTTTTTACTGCACTGCTTCAAATAGTACTGCTTGTCTATGACATGCTTCTAGTGTTTCGACTTGTATATCTGGCATAGAAGAATCAAACTAGGAACTCCATTATATATCTTCATGTGATACCCACCCATTTTCAACCATTATATGCATTGATACCATTCTCAACTTACATGGTGAGTAGATAGTCTACAGAATGAACAGCACTCACATTGCCATCTAGTAAGCTTTTTGTGTTGCTTGACACAGAGTCTAATGTCGAAACAGCATATGTAATGACTGCATTCACTTTGCTGGCGTTATCAATGTGTTACCACTCTTGGGTGTACAAGGTGACAATATCTCCAATACCTGAATGATATGCTCATGAGTTTACCATTCCAGGGCTACTAATGGCCCACATATATGCTATCATTCCCTACAAGAAAACAGTCAGCCTGGTTTTTGGACTTCTCTTTATTGGAATTGTCCCATGTTTGTGGTATGTAACTGCTTGTTCTCACTTGCCTCGTTGTAATTTCTATGATAGTATCTTGTGATCATAGTTGCAACCCAACTGTTACAATGCCCAACAACCAGGTCTTGTGAGTGATAACGAACATTTATTGATGACATGTTTATTGACATTGTTTGCAGGGGTGAGACGTCTCCTGTTTCACTATAAATAGACTACTCGTGTGATTTCTAATAAGAAAAGAAATTGAGATTTTTGTTATATTTATTTTATATTTTATTTGATGTTTTGTTTGGTGTTTTGATCAAGATCCTACAACATGCACAATAAGCCCCTGTGTTGCAATCTAAGTGGAAGTGTATTGCGATGCAGGGGATGTGCTGATGTGGATGCAGAGCGTCAGCACTTAAAGTTTGCATACTGTAACACGAGCTTCATAGATAGAGATAAAGGTTCAACTTAACAAAATTGAAGTGACTTTTGAGTTGGATAACAGCCTTGAAATGAAAGCAAATGGCGGTGATGATTTGCTAACAGTAGAGCGGTTGTAGAGATATAAAGCAAGAGATTCAAAATATAGGAAACTTAGTGGAGATTTACTGCCTTGAATTATTGCAAGAACCACAAGCATATTTATATGAAACAGTAGCTATAGTGAGTCTCTTGTGGATGAGTGGAAAATATTAGGGTGGTGGAGTGGTTCTGGGGTTGGAATCTACATGAGGGATGGAATGCACAAAATTGGAGCTAATTACTATCTAAAGCACTTGAAAATGATCTGTGTGCTATCAGAACTACAAATCATGCATACTACAATATATTTTCAGTTAAAAAACAAGAGAAACAATCTGAAAACTTCTGAAACTCCAACTGAAGGTTCAGGCACTTGTTCTAAATGAAATGGAGGTATTTGGCCTTCGGTCATGGATTGGCAACAATAGGGATGAATGGAAATGGTATATCAATTGCTAGATTAACTTTCAGTAGCATTTTGGAGTCGCATGGTTGCCGATCGCTGGCTATATGAGCCCATTCGCGTCCAAATGCATGTATGCACTTGTTCGCGCTCGATTGGGCTCAGGGTTGCTTCACCGATGGAATCTAAAAATATAAACAAAAAATATTCTAAGGCTAGAAGCCTTGAATTGAATTGAGTCATGTTTTTGTGGTTTTTTTCCTTTTTATTCTGTGCTAAGGTGGCTCTGCTGATCCATCAGAGCAATTATGTAATCTGAAGTTCACAGGGTAGATAATAATAATAATAATTTCCAGCATCATTCATTAATGACATATTATCAATCCTTTTCAACATGGTAGTCGTTGCAGTGATACTTTCTAATACCCTGGGAAACCTGAGGCAGTTAAGAGAGTTCCAGTCAAAGTCGTTAACTCAAGTTCTGGTTGAACAAAGTAAGATAGGGGTGGATTGAAATGGTAGATAGATTGTATTTTTGGTGTTTGGAAGTGTTTTAGAAACATGTGGAGGCCGATTGGTGGTTGTTTGAGCCCGTTCTGTTATTATTTATCTACTTATCACACAAACATTGCATTACATAATCTACTGATGCATCAGAGGTGCCACCTAGAATAAAAACACAAAACAACATAAAAACATTATTGATGTCAATTCAAAGCCTCAGGCTTTAGAGTATGCTTTGTTTACATCTTCAGGATCACTCAGCGAATGATCCCAGAGGCTATGCAAGGACGAATGTGCACATATATGTGCTTCAGACATGAACAGGCACAAATAGCCACCGATCAACCCCCACATGGCTCTGAAACACTTCCAAATGCATATATGACAATATAACTTCTATTTCGACTCACCCCTATCGTCACCGATCCCCAAACGAAGCCAATTGCTTCAATTTCATTTAAACAAGCACCCGGTGCTTCAAAATGGAGTTTCACAATTTTTTCTCATCTTTTTTCTTGTTCTTTTGATTGAATATGTTAGTTCATTGCATGATCTATAATTCCCATAGCATCCAGATTGGTTTCAGATGATTTAGACAGGTTCTAGTACATTTTTGTGCATTTCACCCCTCATGTAGACTG
Source organism: Ramaria sp. MG151 (assembly GCA_003314545.1). Lineage (NCBI taxonomy): Eukaryota > Fungi > Basidiomycota > Agaricomycetes > Gomphales > Gomphaceae > Ramaria > Ramaria sp. MG151. The sequence continues at coordinate 13,342 of QMFG01000384.1, read as the reverse complement.
CAACCCCAGAAACGCTCCATTGCCCCATTATTCTTCTTGGAAACACAATGGACAATCACTAGCTACCTTTTCCCTTAAATACGCTTGTAATTCTCATCAGAATCTAAGGCGGTATAACTTCCACAAGTCTGACATATTCTCTATCTCTTTGCTTGATATCTCTACAACACTTGTGCTGTTAGCAAATCGTCACCGGCCGTTTGCTCTCAATTCAAGTGATACATTGGATCCAACACTTATCTCAAAACAGTTAAGTTTGCGCTATCTCTCTATCTACAAGTCCACGTCACTGTATGTGAACTTTAGGCGCTGACACTTTGCTCCCACATCAGAGCGCTAGAATATATTTTTCGCTTAGATTATCTTGCAGGCACTTAAAACTCGTCTCAAATAAACTTGAAGAAAATCAAATAACAAATCAACAAAATACAAATAAAATAAATAAAAATTCTATTTCATTTCTTATTATGTTTGTGTCCGAATGCATATATGCATGTGTTCGTGCTTGTGTGGGCTCAGGGATGCTTCACCAGTTGGTTCTAAAAGAGTAAACAAAATGTATTCTAAAGCCTAAGGCTTTGAATTGAGGTCAGTAATATTTTTGTGATGTTTTTCTGTTTTTATTCAAGTGGCTTTACTGATCCATCAGATGGATTATGTAATCCAAAGTTCGCATGGTAGATAGATAATAATAACAATTTTCACTCTGATTTTGAACAAGGGTGAATTCAGACAAGCTGATATTGGCCACAGGGCCAATTGAAGAAGGCTGAAGAATTTTGAGAATAGATTGGGGTAGTCACCTTCTCGTTTGTAGATGCATACCAGCATTATTTAATGCAAAATTGAGGCTTACTCTGTATATAAAAGCAGGCTGTGGAACAGTCAGAAAGCAATTACCCCAAAGTTGTAATCCCAGAGCAGCAGCAGGCTCCTCTAAATAAAAATAGGCAATTGAGGCTTACTCTGTATATAAAAGCAGGCTGTGGAACAGTCAGAAAGCAATTACCCCAAAGTTGTAATCCCAGAGCAGCAGCAGGCTCCTCTAAATAAAAATAGGCAAAGCAGGTGAAGAGAGTAGCACAGGCGGGAGAAAGGCGAGTGAGGACAGGCTGCCTGGCCACCAGAGGGTTGGTGCCAGACCCAGACATGCTTACAGATGAAGACATAATGAACCTCTTAGGTGTTAAGAGTTTTTGGATTATCTACCTGTAGATAATAAAACACGTCTATGACGCGTTAATTACTTAGTATACAGATGCGTTTGGCTCGAATTGTGATCCGGTGTGTAGAGACACGTTCGGGTCACGTGGTGAATTCGCGGCGCAGTGTTGATGCGTTTGTGATTCACGCGTCTATCACGTGACGTGTTTGGAACGCATGGCGGTGGCACGTCGGCGCGTTGTTCGATGTCGCGTCGAAGGGGCGATCGTTGAAAACAGGTTGCTTGTTGTCGCGTGTTGAATAAAATAGTAATAGACTCGTTGGACTTGAAAGTCCTGTGATAAGATGGAAGAGTAGTGAGGAAACTCAGATAATAAAATTGGAACTCGTTGCTGGTCTTGTACACTCGAAGATACAGCTTGAATTTGTAGCTACTTTGGTAGTCCTTATATACAGAAGAAAATAGGAGAAAGTTTCAGTCAATACATGTGAAAAATTGTCCATATCTCATTCTGGAATCTCGCGATCCTTGTTCTGATTCCGCTCAAGTCTTCCTTTCGCCATCCGTGATCAACATAGGTGGAGTTGACACAATCGATCGTTGTTCTAGAACCGTGGAGTGAATGCGATCAATTGTTTCGACGAGTCGACACCGAGGAGGGATTTGGTAGTTGTTGTTTTGGAATATGTCTCGGTGCGTATTCCATTGTCTCGTGTATCATTGTGTTCTCATATGACTTGTCTCATGGCATTCTAGCCTCGCTATCGGCTTGTGCCGCATGTTTTCGTCTCTCGGTATGTGTTGATTCTCATGTGTTTCTCGCTGTAAGAGAGCATTGCTCTCTAGTTGGAGATTTATTAGTTTATTTCTGAGTTTCAATCCACTTGTTAGGCGCTTGTCTCGTGCCACTCTCTTACTACTCTCAGCTTAATAGAATAGAACTCTTTCCCTCCTCCCATCTCAGCAGTGCCTGTTCGCGGCACAGTTGTCGTCCCAGTGCGGCATTACGTCTTACATCGCGTCTCGGCTGACCTGACTCTCGTATCTCGTTGCTCCTTGTGTCTCGGTTTTTCTTGTTCTGGATGTGGTTCCAGACTTTGCTCGTGGTTTCGATGGATCTCGACTTGGTATTCTCGGTGTTGGTTTTTGGAAACTTGTGTGTGGATCGGAAGTATGTTCGGATCGGATCGTTCGTGTCTGGATCAGAATGATGATGGTTGTATGTGTGGATTTGCAGGTAAGAAGAAAAACTAAAATAAAGAGGAATATGATTGGATTGGGATAGTGTCTGTGTGATGAAAGGTAGTAAAGAAAGAAAGATAAAAAAAAGGGAACTCAAGAAATGGTAAGTCCTTTGTCATTCCAACATTAGGGACAAGAGATTGCACACTACTAATAGTCTGGGTGCTATTATTATTTATCTTGCAAGCATCAGATTATGTAATCACTCTGATGGATCAGCAGAGCCACCTAGCAGAGAATAGAAAAGGAAAACAAATATAAAAATAATACCAAGCTCAATTCAAGGCTTTCAGCCTTAGAATACTTTTGTTTATATGTTTAGATTCAACCACCCAAGCAACCCCAAGCACAGTTGAGCACAAACAAATGTATGCACATGTTTGGACATGAACAGGCTGATATAGCCATTGATCAGTAACCACACAACTCCGAAATGCTACCAAAAACCAGTATAGTGATTGAAAAACCATTTCTATACACCCCTATCATCGCCAATCCACAACCAAAGCCCAAACACTTCCATTTCATTTAGGACCAGTGCCCAGAGCTTCAAATGGAGTTTTAGAAAATTGCCTTTCATTTGTCCTGTTCTTTTAACTCAAAACAAGTTGTAGTTTGCATGATTTGTAGTTCTGAAAGCACACAGATCGGTTTCAGATGCTTTAGACAGTAATTAGTTCCATATTTGTGCATTTCTCCCCTCATGTACATTCCAACCCCAGAACCACTCCATCACCCCCATATTTCTCATTCATCCACAAGAGACTCACCTTAGCTACTGTTTTGTATAAATATGCTTGTAGTTCTTGCTATAATCTAAGGCAGTAAATCTCCACAAAGTCCCTCATATTCTGAATCTCTTGCTCTATATCTCTGTGATTGCTTTACTGCTAGCAAATTGTCACTGGTCATTTTCTTTCAATTCAAAGCATCTATTGGACTCAATACTTCCTTAAATTTTCTTAAGTTGAAGCTCTATCTCTATCCACAAAGCTCACATTACAGTATGTGATCTTTAAGCACTGACAGTTTGCATCTGCATCAGTGCATCCCCCACATCCCAATACATTTTTGCTTAGATTACAAAACCAGCATCTATAGTGCACGTTCAAGAAACTCCAATAAAACATCAAACAAAATACAAACAAAATACAAAAAAAATATAAATATATTTCCATTACTTTTCTTATTACCGGGTGTGCCATGGACAACAATGTTCATCATGATATACCAAGCCAATCATGTACAAAGGAACTATAACAAGCAGTTATTGCACTGCGATTCCCTCTCATTTGTGCTAGATGGGGTAAATGACGATACTAGAAGTGGGAAGATAGCAGATCGGGTTCCCAATGACATGGATCTGAGCTCTGGGCATCTTGCTACCGAGTCACAGTGAGTTTAAAGGTCAAATTGTGTTCCAAATTGATGTCTGAATATTGGCAATAGCGGAGCTAAGTTTCCAGTCTGTGGGAGCCAATCAAATTCCACAAAAGGTCCTGTTGCTGGTCGTGTTAGGTCCCATCTCTGTTTTTGGTGTCACGACTACATGGATCGTGGTGGAGGTACATTTATACCATGGTACCTCATGCTTTTACAATACCATGATGCTCTCTCACTCGCCTTCTCCATGTTTTCTTCCCAAAGCTTTTCACAAACTGAACCTGTGTTATAAAAGCTTTCATGAACACTTCCTCACTCTCCACGTCCTCCCCCTGTTGCTTCTTGACACCTCAATGTGTTTCTATTGGAATGTTATTTGTATGGGTGGCGGCAGCGTACCTTCCACCACTTGTTGTGCACATGGTATCTTTGGACATTCTTTGACATTGCTATGAGTCCCAATTCATCGGGAGACATAAACACGAAGGAGATCTCCGTGAACCCGACATGTTCTATTAACACAGAAAAAGGACGGAATGATCAAATCCGTGCTAATTGGGACAGCCTTGCTTGGGTCCAGACAGCCTAAGAGGAGATGGGCTTGGAGTGGGCACTTCAAAGTTGTTCAAGCTGTGTGACATCTGTCGCATTGTGGCTTGATAGGAAGTGCGTACCACATGGGTCGAACGATGAAAGCAATTCAAATATGAATGGCGAGTACAGGTGAGATGGAGGTAAGCCTGACATCGGCAGAGTTGCTGCGGTGCCTGAGGGTCGATCAAATTGGCCATGGTATCGGCTGGATTGCGATCTGATCGAGACACGCACGCGGGTTTGATCGGCGCACACTCTTTCTCCTTTTCTGTTTGGGAATTTTCTGTTTGGGAATATTAGAAAGCCCTCTATACATGCGACGGCCAACCATTTGTTCACTCCTCCACTCCAGAAATTCGAAAGCTGAATGTACAGGAAGATGCCAACCGGGTGATACAGAGACAAACCTTGTCACAGGGCGGATCAGTAGGTGAAACCTTGGTAGTTCAGTGTCATCACGTTCTCCCGGTTTCCACGTGGTTGAACATGGCTGGATCTTCTGGGGTTCTATAGACGCCGTCAGAAGCGCCGAGTCGGAACGTGGCATCTTGACCTTTCACCCCATTCGCTGGTAGACGCTGGTAGACGTAAAAGGCATACTCGTTTAGTCCTAATGTCCATCGTCGCGCGCGGGCTGAGCCGAGGTCTCAGCACTTTCCGTTCACCACTCCGTATCTCTATCCTTATTGAAGGTGAAGCTGTTATTCTTAGTGACAAGCAAGCACAAAACATGGTCCCATTCTCATGTCGCAAAACCTTCATCCCCACATCTATCTTCCCAAATTGCGAGAAATGTTTGTTCTCGGACGGGATCTTGATTCGCATCTTTGTTGGATCTTCTCTAATAATTGATGTTTGGCATCTCCCATAGTCACGACGACAAGGAGATGCCACTGATGATATTCACCATGCGGATCGTTCGCATCATCTGATTTGGCTGCGGCGTGATGAGGGTACTAACTTTATCTTTCGCCCGTTCCAGAACGCTATAAGACTTGCACGTTCTGTTTATTCGTCTCTATCATCCTCTCATTCCAACGCACTCGTTACTTCGTACGCAACCAGCAGATGTCCCAACAGAGTATTGAAACCTTTGTCCAGCAGGCGTCAGATTTGTGAGTAACCAGCTCTGTTCAACTTCAACCAATCATACAAGTTGGACAGTGTGGCTTCTCAATATGTCTCGGCCGCTGCGCTCGGTGAGGCGAGGAGTAATTTTGCGTAGAGCCTTTTTCATCTCACTCCTTCCAATAGCACTGCTTGTCTATGACGTTCTTCTGATGTTTCCATATGAACTTAAACATATCTGGCGTAGGAGGTTCAAACTAGGAGCTGCGTTATATCTCTTCGCACGATACCCGGCCATTTTCTCCGTGTATATGCATTGATATCGTTCTCCACTGTCACGGTGAGTAGATAGTCTACAGAATGAACAGCACTTACATCTCTGTCTAGTAAGCATTTCGTGTTGCATGACACAGAGTCTAATATCAAAACAGAACATGTAATGACTGGGGGCGCTTTTCTGATGCTATCAGCGTTTTCCCACTCTTGGGAATACAAGGTGACGACTTTTCCATTGCCTTTTGTGGACACACTCAAAACCTCGGTTTCTTACTAATCACCTGGTAATATACCGTCCCCTTTTTTCTATTTCCGTTGTGATCTGCGACGCGACGTCCGACACAGCGCTTCTGGCGGCGTCTATAGAACCCCAGCCACATGTTCAACCACGTGATAACCGAGAGAACGCTCCTTCGCGTATCTTGACACGGGGCTACATCCGACCTGTGACAATGTTTGTCTATATATCGCCCAGTTCGCGTCTTCCTGTCCGTTCAGCTTTCAATTTTTTCTAAATTGGCGGAGTGAACGGGTTGGGTATGGTGTTTTCTATTTTTTTTGGGGGGGGAGCTATTTGACTACACTCGCGTTCCAGTGTCCGCGGATTAATCAATCCTGTCTCACTTGTTAGAGCTAGTCATTGTTAGAGGCAGTCACTACGCATCACGGCGTCCATCAGCTGAAGACAATTCAGCGGACATCGCGGAACTTTGCCAACCCTACAAATGCAGTGCTACACGTGTCCCAATCAGAAAAGCAACGGACGCTGTGCACAACTCAACCAACCCTCCAAATCCAGAGTGCGTTCCATCTCTCGCTGTAACCCTAGCTACACATGTCTCAATCAGGCCACCAAGCACCGGACACCGAGGCCAGACTCGCACTCCATATTTGAATTGTTTTCATCCTTCGAGCCATTCACTTCCTATCAAGCGACAATACGACAGACTCACACAGCTCGATCACCCTCCAAGCGCGCTCCGAGCTCATCTCACCTTAGGCTGTCCAGATCCGATCAAGGTGGGTTGTCCTAATTAGCACGGATTTGATCATCTTCGTCTCCATTTCTCCTGATGGGTCGCAACATCTAAAATAATTGCATCTGTAAGATCCGGACCTGCAAAGCGAGGTCCCCGCAGGCTAATATGGTGGCAGCATTACTCGTTTAGTCCCGGTGTCCATCGTTGCCAAAACGATGCACCGTAAGTGAGGCGCGGGCTGAGCCGAGGTCTCAACACTGGCCGCCCATTTCCGCTTTCCCCCCACCACTCTGTATCTCCATCAATATTGAAGGCAAAGCTGTTATCTAGTGACAAGCAAGCACAAAACACGGTCCCATTCGCATGTCGCAAAACTTTCATCCCCTCATCTATCTTCCCAAATTGTTTGATGTAGTTTCTCAGAGGAGGTCTCACGTCGCATCTTTGTTGGATAATCTCTGATAATTGATGTTCGGCATCGCCCATAGTCACGACGACAAGACGGACATGCTGCTGATGATATTCACAATGCGCACTCGTTGGCATCATGTGATTTGGCTGCGGCGTGATAAAGATCTTATTTTTATCGTTCGCCCATTGTAGAATACCATCTTTATCGTTCGCCCATTCCAGAATGCTATAGGACTTGCAGGTTCTGTTCGTTCGTATCTATCATCCTCTCATTACAACGCACTCTCTACTTCGTACTCAACTAACAGATGTCTTCTCAACAGAGCATTGACACCTTTGTCCAGCAGGCCTCAGATTTGTGAGTAACCAGTTCTGTTCAGCGTCACCCAATCTTACAAGTTGGACAGTGTGACTTCGCAATATGTCTTTACCGCTGCCCTCGGTGAGGCGAGGATTAATTTGGGGTAGAGCCTTTTCATCTCACTGCTTCAAATAGCACTCTTTGTCTATGACATGCTTCCGATGTTTCCATATGAGGTTACACATATCTGGCATAGAAGATTCAAACTAGGAACTCCGTTATATCTCCTTGCACGATATCTGGTCACTTTCAACCTGTTATATGCATTGATACCGTTCTTGATACCGTTCTCGACTCTCACGGTGAGTAGATAGTCTACAGAATGAACAGCACTCATATCGATGTATAGTAAGCATTTCGTGTTGCATGACACAGAGTCTAATGTCAAAACAGCGCATGTAATGACTGGCTACACTTTGTGGATACCATCAGCGTATTCCCACTCTTGGGAATACAAGGTGACGACTTTTCCAGATATTGAACGACATGATCATGTATTTACCATTCTAGGGCTTCTAATGGCCCGCGTATATGCTATCTCCCCCTACAAGAAAACGGTCAACCTGGTACTTGGTCTTCTCTTTATTGGCATTCTCACATGCTATGTGGTATGTCACAGCTTGTCCTCGCTTGTCTTGTTGTAATTTCTATGATAGTATCTTGCGATCGACGGTAGTTGCGCCCCAACTGATACGGTGCTGAAAAACACTCTATTGTGAGTGATGATGAACGTTTCTTGATAACGTGTTTATTGACTTTGTTTGCAGGGGTGAGACGTCTCATGTTTCACTATAAATCGACTAATCATGTGATTTCAAGCGGGATTCATTAATGACTTATTATTAATCATTTTCGACACGGTAGTCATTGCAGTGATACTTTCTAATACCTTGGAAACCCGGAGGCAGTTAAGGGAGTTCCAGTCGAAGTCGTTTGCTCGAGTTCTGGTTGAACAAAGTAAGCAATACCATTCTTATCGCTTATAGTGGCTAATAATAATCCAGGTGTTATGCGATATGGGTATGTGCTTCACCATTGTTGTTCAAGGGAGTGTCTAATACTCTGCCAGATTTGTGCTTACCGTAACACTAACAGCCACCATCTTAACCAAGATATTACTAATTCATTTCCCGATAGCATTTGCTGATGAAACGATTATCACAGGTCTTACGAGTAAACACTCTGTTTCCCACTTTGTCAAAATTCAGCTTAATTTATTCCCAATACCCTACCATCGCTGATGTCCTTGCCCCCATACAAAACAGGTCAGAGGCATACACCAGAAACGTTCGCGTCAATTGACTGACACTGCATATAGCCTGTCCGTTATCATCATCTGCCGCATACATTTGGACCTCCTAGAGAAGAATGCACATCCTAACGGCAGTACCCGTTCGTCTCCCCAACTCATAGAGAGTTTCCATGCAGCTGCACGACGGATCCACAACGCCGTCATGGATGAATTTGGAGATCGAAGCGTCACTGAGACTCTCAACACTGGGGTCTCGTCGTCGGATGACATTGAGCTCCAGGAGCGACAGTCGTCTAACACCGAGCGCATCGACCTCGACGAATATCCTTGGGCAGGACGGAGTTTGGGAGAGCTGGAGAGTACACCAGCTGGGGAAGAGTTGCAGAATTCTGGGAAGCACATTTCATTCTGATTTTGAACGAAGCGGCTGTTCGATTCAGATGAGCTGATATTGTCGACAGCGCCGGTTGAAGAAGTTTGAAGAATTTTGAGAGATAGATTGGGGTAGTCTAGTCACCTTCTCGTTTGTAGACGCATACCTGTATTATTTAATGCAAAATTGAGGCTTAATCTGTATATATAAGCAGGCTGTGGAACAGTCAGAAAGCAACTACCCCAAAGTTGTAATCCCACCTATCGTCCATATTCCTTCCAACTATCCATCCCTAACAGTGCAGGCTATGGCAGTGTCATATCTCTCCATTTTCCAGCAAGGTTGAGTGATCATCCCGACCAACGTACCAGGCGTAGCATCAGTTCACAGGAATTAGAGGGCAATACTCATTTCAGCGAGTAGCTCTGCATTCTGCCTCCACACCCCCTTGAAAGCCTCAACTTTGTCTATACACAGGGAAGTCCTAGATTGGAGATGGGATCCATATTGTGGTTATCTAAACCGCTGCAAACTCCATAGAGGAAGAAGACATACAACGATCCTTGCACCAAGGAGACATCTAGAATAACCTCCACAACAGGAAAAGTCTAATCCACAATAGCAGCCCCACGAGTAATGCGTCTAAGGAATGAAATCCAACAAGCAGTTAATGGACAGTCTCCTTGGAGCTGGTCAAAATATTGAATGCTACTCAAGTGGTGGATCATCATAGAGAGAACAAGAGAGAGAAACAAGTCTGAAACACTTTGTCAAATATGCCACGGTGTGCCAAGTGAAGAACCGTTGAACGCTCACACTGCCTCAGACTCACTAAAGTCAAGCTTCACAATGCATGTACATATTGGGACTCACAGAAGTATCAAAGGATGTCCAAGATACCAAGGAGTGGGAACAAAAACCGTGATCTGTGGCCGCGCGTCTAGTGGAGGTACCGTTATAAGTGGGTACTTTGAGTACTGCTTCAGTCTTCATATGTTTGCGAAAGGAAAGTCACAGGGCCAGGATTTAATAGAAGCAAACCGCTAAGAGCAGCTGGGAAGGGTCGAGCACTTCCACAAAGATGCATAGGTACATGTGTATTCAATGGTTGTGACCTGTAATAAAGATAAATGTCAGTGACTGAACCGACCAACTCGAGGTCCTGACGAGTATGGAAACAAAAGCGAGATCGAAACTTAAACTGTTAAACCTTTATAATGTTCAACTCTATATAAATATACCAACGCGATTAATCTAGTCGTGGTACCATCAATGGGGATGAGACGCGGCACCAAAGTGGTGACAGACATACTTCACACGGCATCCAGCGGACCATTTGCGGAATCTAATTTGCTCCAACGGACCGGAAACTTGGCTCCGGTAGTCCCAATATTAAAACTTCGAATTCGGAACTTTGCCCGTAGATCTTTTCTGATGTCTTCCAACGGTCCGTTGGCAAGCTGATACTGTTGAGAATTGCGAGTTGCAACTCGGCCTATCATATTTTGGTCGGACGGTGTTTTCCGAAACAAACACGTCACGAGCGTCTCGTCTTCTTTCCAGAAGCTAAGACGTGAGTACCGGCAGTAAATTTTGTGTTGATTTTCCCTGATTAAAAATGTAGTGTTGTCAATTTAGGTAGTGAGTGTTTAATATCATCTTCTTTCAAGAAGCTGAGACTCTCGTCAATTTAGTTCCAGTTGCGCACACTTTAACAAATACACCCCTTTATCCTCTTTGAGTGTGAGACCATCAGACACTTATCTAGAAATGTTCTCTCATGTCTTCCTTGCCTTTCTAGCACTGTATGTGGCACTCTACAAGACAGTGATTGAATTCATTTCCCTGCTTTCAGTTTGTTCAATCAAGCCTCTCATTCTATTAATACTGTGTTGTATGAGGAGAATTGGTCATCCAAAATTATCTGCAGAGTCGTCAAAATTCTATCGCTGATATTGCAAGTAGACAAAGATCCATAGCAACGACATGGCTCCGAGCTCTGGACATCCCCGGTGAATTTGGAAGTCAGATTGCGTTCCTAATTCGATGTTTGAATATTGGCAATAGCGGAGGCAATTTTCCGGCCGATGGGAGCCAATCAGATTCCGCAAAAGGTCCTGTCGCCGGTCGTGTTAGGCCCCGTCTCCGTTTTTGGTGCCACGACTAGATGGGTCGTGGTGGAGGTACGTTTATGTCTTGGGACCTGCAGCGAGTTAAACATTCTGAAGCTTTAATAGTTTAAGTTTCGATCTCGCTTTTGTTTCCATAGGAATCCGTGAGATCGTCGTGTCCCATATGGTGGTTAGTTCAGTCACTGACATTTATTTTTCCTAAAGGTCACATCCCACAAATACACCTGAACATATATATCTTTGCGGAAGTACTCTACGCTGCCAAGATGCTCTTCGTCGTTTGCTTCTATTAAATTAATAACAAGATTTTCTTATGTTACTCCTCTACCATAAATTCTACGTATAGTGTAGCCAACGTCCTCAACACCCATGGTCTCGTCTTTATCGCCATATGGGTATGATATTGATTTTAGCTTCTCCAGGATAAGCATAGAGATATCAGCTTGATTATCTTTGGTATTGATTCACGGCTCAGCTTAGCGCTAAAAGTGAACAACCTGTTGCAACTTCTAATGCAGCTGGCTACCTGCAGAGGCAGTAACCTGCCTTGCACATGGAAGTATCAGGTAGAAACGTGTTAAGGTTCTAATACAAACTCAGCTAAGCTACTATACTAGTTGCTTACTAATACTGTAAGTAGCTTCTACCGCTTGTAATAATCTATAATACCAACACACCCCCTCAAGCGTAGAAGCGTACGCTTGGTCTCCTGCATGTCCATGCGGTGTAAGTGTGTAAACATAAAACAGAATACTTTGCCTATGAAAAAAGTTCCGAACGGCGCTCAGCAGCGCTGGTGGTTCGGCCTTTGGGTTGTTGCGCGCGTGTCCACGCGTGTACCGACGCGCGGGGTCACGTGACTTGGTTCTGCGTTGTTCGACGTGGTACAGGCCGTGTCCCGTTCCGACGAGCACATTGCGCGGCCTTGTGGCAGCTGCGCGCGGAGCCGCTGCATGAACATCGAAGCCCACGCAGCTGTGGTGTTCGTAGCTCCAACGGAATCGGCGCCTGTCAAGGTTGGCGTGTCTATGCCAAGTAGCTCGGCGAGGTTTGCTCCGTTCGCAATGACGGGCAAGCTCTCGCTGCCTTCCTTTCCCGTGCTCATATTGGCGCGATACTTTCCGCCGTCTTTGCTGGATTCCGATCGGGTGGCATGTGTTGCGACACACTGCAACCTTCGAAACGGGCGTATCTCCTGATTCCAAGGAGAAGCCTTGACACGCGTCCTATAACTGTGTTGACAGGTGAGCGTTCGAGTATCCCACGCGAGGCTGCTTCACGAAGTTTGCTCTGTCGCCAACATTCTCGAGCCTATCGCTGTTAAAGAAAAGCAACACTATCTCCGCGTACCTCCGGGTGACTTGGTAGGCTGTCGCTGAGCGTGATTTCGTTAATTGTCAGGGAGAGAGCTTCTCCCGTTATGTGCGACGAGAACGAATCATCTTCCTGATATTGAACGGTGTGCTTCCACTTCCTTTTCTTCGTGTACTGATCATCGCCGCTTATCTTAATGTGCGGATGCTGCGACGCGTCCCCATCCATGCACCGTTGACTTTGCGACTACGTGATCCTTCGCCGGATCGCGGTTGGTCCTAGTTGGTGCGTAGGTATGTATCGTGGCTAGTTTTCGTGAGCAGGCGCCACCTGCAAGTATGTTCGCCGTCGATGGCGGCGTTGAGTGCGGCATTGCCACCGCTGTATGGTGAGTCAGCTCTGTTGTCCTATCGCTGATCACGTTCTTTTGTCAGGATTGCGGCACGTCGTGAGCAACCTCGCGATCCACATTGGTCATCGCTATCAGCGGTGCGATCCGTAGCCGTCTAGCTCAGGTTCGCGCGATCCATCGTCAGGCTGGGAAGGGTCCCATCCAGCCTTGGTCTGTAGGTGCGTCCATTTGCATCCTTCATCTTCCTCATCCGCATCCTTACATCATTCCCTTCCTTCCAGTTCCTGTTTCCATCGCGCTTTACTGTCTCACCCCCTCAACTACATGCGCACTCCAATCTTGAGTCGCAGGTTGTTGACCTGGGCCAGCGATGGGAACTCGGGTCAGCTTCACGTTCCATTGTGCGGTCTTGCGCTGAGCCGGTGGGTGTCTATACCAT
>QMFG01000381.1:0-18673 GCA_003314545.1 Ramaria sp. MG151 | reverse complement strand
AGTCTTTACTGATCATTAATAATTGTACTTGTATTTGCTATTGTGTATAAAAAGGATAAGACAGGTTTATATGGTGTATATTGTAGAAAGGCAGCACAACTAGAGCTATAAAAAATGAGTTCAGTATCCTATCATAAGCTGATATATTAGACATACCCCCTAAATCCCTTCTCATTAAATACATAAGTTGAAGGGACAATGAATGTGATGTTGGGGGGTTGGCAAAGAACAAGCTGCATTGGTTACTATCCATGATGCTCTAATCAAGGTGGAAGATTGCATATTGAGAGATTACATGTGGGGTGTTGTAGTTGTCCAATGTTATTGTTGGCTGTAGTTAGTAATAAACCTCCATATAATAGCAGCAGTGGGTGACATAATGGGTAGTAACACATTAGCAAGGCACATACATTATGTATAGAGACATTGTCTAGCCTAGCCAGTCTATACCACATCTAGGCTCCACATCTGGGGGTCCATGGGAGAAAACATTCACATGAGATTGCTTGTCAAAGCCACTCCTGACAAAGGAAACCTGTCCAAGAGCCCTGCCAAAGTACAGGTTTGAAGGGGAGTTCATCAGACAAGCTGTTCATGGGAGTACAGGCAGGCATTGAGTCAAGGGAACAGTCCAGCTGCATAACCCTCCTCATATGAGGCACAACATGGGAATAGGAGTCTTGAAGTCATATCAGAAGTTCTACCTGAAATCACTGCCATCCTTGTTAACTCTTGAAGGTTAGGGGACAGCTTACATATTACATACCAGTATTCATCTGGAGCCAAAGTACATAGAGTTTGGTGACTTGATAGTTGAAACATTATTTCTCTTATATCATTGCAGGGAATTTACTTATAGACCCACTGTCTTCTGTTGCCCATTTCACCAGTCAAACAGCATCTAAAACATCAGAGTTATAAGCAAATACATACAACAATGGTTAATCTAAGTCACATGAGTCTGGTGTATTTTGATGTCTTCTTTGGGCCTGCAAAGTGACATGAGGCTGGTACAATCTACAGAAATCTGTAAGATACTCACCTGTCTTGGGTGTTGGTAACTACAGCTCCCAATCGCTGAAGCACATGAATCCTGGTATTGACTCAACCAAAAATAGCATGTTTCCCATCCAAGAATGGAGTTGGTGCAGGCGTCATAAAGAAATGGGATCCTACAACATATCAGGATGTGCAGAGTCTGCCCTGACAACAAATCAAAATCTCATGATAAAGATGTAAGGAGGCGGCTCCAGGGAGAGAGGATTTGAGAAGATGTCATTACCACCAAGGCATTTATGAATTGAATGTCAGTGATTGACAGCTTGGCAAGAAACCCTCTGAAGCAGACAAGCAGAGTAAGTGATCCATGCTTTGCAAGCCAATTTTGATGGAGGAATTTTAGTTCTTGATTTGGAAGTAACTCCTTAGAGAGTCAAAGGATGCTTCAGGTTTTAGTCGAGTCAAGACCTCTCTCCAGTTTCAAATCTCTCACATGTCGGGTGATATATTACAATGGGTTCTTCATCGAGCAACAGATCTATATAGTAGACCCAGGGTCAGACTTCTCCAGAAAATTATCTGGTGAGAAATATTGTTCTGCATATTGCTTAAATCAGACCTTCCAGGGATTGTATATTATTCAGTCCAGACTTACTGGTGTGATGCTGTTTGATAGCTTGAGTTTTGAAACTCTGCTCACTCTATCACTGTCTTATCTCCAATATACTTGATAGTAGGTGTGTGGACATCAGCTCAATAGAGCCTGGGTAGCTTCCATGATCATAACCCAGAACTCCCTCTACAAGCAGCATAAAGGGTTCACTTTTGGTGGAAATATTCCACTCAATTCGTCCCATCAGCTTGGGATATGAAGTAGCAATGTTTCACAGTGTGAACTGATTGAAGGAAGTTGATGTTTTTCCCAGCCAGGTGCATTAACAAGAATGAGTGTTTCAGCATTACAAGGGCTTGCCCAACTGAGCTTCCACAGACAAAAGGTCAGGTACATGAATTGAGATCAAGGCATTGGCATAAGCTAGCAGGTACCAGCTCATTAGTGTCATGTCACCTACGATATGATCAATGAGCTTGTCAACTACATAGCCAAACATGCCAATTTAGAAACCAGCATCTTCTGTCTGAGATGATGATCATGCATCATTCCTTCCCATCCTTAGAGTTGAGGACAAGTTTGCTCTTCAAGCCAAATAGTATGCTGATAATCTGGATGCAATAGTCAGGCAAGGAAGTTCCTAAAGTTCTGGGTTCTCTCAAGTACCAATATGGTATCATGGGAAGAAAATCATAAAGTTTCCACTAAAAAACACAGGAAGACTGCAAGCGAACTCCTGTGACCAGCCCCAAGATCGCAAGTATATTAGTGATGCAAATCATCAAGGGCCAAATTATCACAGAGGATTTCCTTGAAAGTGGACCTCTGGCTTTAGGGCAGTTGATATTGACATCTTCTGATTTGGGTTTCATAAGCCTGTGATGGCTAGCTGTTGTTGCAAATGGGTCTTGTAACAGGCACATAATTCAAATGAGCCATGTTGAAGGACCCCGGTTGATGGCGCGGGATAGACCTGTAGATACTGTGACGACGAGTGAAATCGACAAACTGTGTTCACAAGAAGCAATCTTGCCAGTCATCTTGGGACTCCTAAAGGGGATACAAACTTGAGGACTTCATCTGCTTTATTGAGTACAAATGATCAGCTTGAAGCCAAGCAACGTAAAATGAGTCTAGACATGAGTAAAATTGAGTAGACGACAGATGACAATATAGATTCGGCTTACTTGATACTGGTCCCATTGGTGTTTGGTCCCAAATTTGCCATTGCAAGTACACCTTCAAAATTTCATTGACACATGGCATAGTAGGCTGAGACGCATCCACACACCCACACCAATGAATCGCAGCTCAGGATGTATCTCAGCCTTGCTGTATGGGACTACATTTCAAGAAATACAAGTCACAATATCATTTCATGGACAAATGCTGCCCATAGTTGGTATGCAGTCGAATCAACGGTCAGAAGTAATAAGAAATGAAAAGGAAATTTTATTTATTTATTTTATTTAGATTTATTTGAAATGTTTTGATGTTTTTGTTCAAGTTTGCTTGAGGCGGCTTTTGAGCACCTAAAAGATAATCTAAGCGGTGTGTGAATTCTAGCGCAGGGGATGCGCTGATGTGGAATCAAATGTCAGCGCTTAAAGTTCACGTACAGTGACGCGAGCTGTAGATAGAGAGATAACTGTAACTTAGCAGTTTTGAGACAAATACTGGGTTCAATAGAACGCTTGAAATGATGACGAACGGCCAGTGACAATTCGTTAACAGAGCAAGCGATGTTGAGATATCAAGCAAAGATGTGGAGATAGTTCTGAGACTGTGGAGGTTACACTGCCTTAGATTTTGGAGAAATTTACAAGCGTACTTATAGTGAGAGCTAGCTAGTAATTGTCCTTTGTGTTCCCAAGAAGAATATTGGGGCGATGGAGCGATTCTGGGGTTGGAGACTACATGAGGGAAAGAATGCACAAAAATGTACTAAAAACATGTTTAAAAGTTCTGAAACAGATCATGGTGTGGTAGGAAATGTAGATCATGTGTTTCACTACTATACTGAGCCAAAAGAACAAGAAAAAACAATGAGAAAAATTCTGAAACTCCATTTCGAAGCTCCGGGTGCTTGTTTAAATGAAATTGAAGGCGATCGGCTTCGTTTGTGGATCGGCGACGATAGGGGTGATCAGAAATAGAAGTTGGAGTGTCGTAACAGTGGATGGATGTGTTTCAAAGCCACGTGGGGCTTGATCGGTGGCTATTGGAGCCCGTTCGTGTCCGAAGCACATATATGCGCACGTTCGTCCCTGCATAGGCCGGGGATTGTTGGCCAAGTAGTCCTAGAAATGTAAACAGATTATATCCCAAGGCCCAAGGCCTTGGGTTCTCATTGGTAGTTGTTTTTATTGTGTTTTATTGTTTTTATTCTGTGCGGCGCTACTGATGCATCAGTAGATTACGTAATGTAATGTTTGCGCAGTAAATAGATAGTAAAATAACAAGAAGTGGATCTTCAAACTGAAACATTATCTTCTAAATACTTGTACATTGAGAGGAAGCATCATGACCTACATTCTCGTATACTTGTTAAGAACTGAATCTTAGCGGAGGCAGAGTGAAGGTTACGACTCAATATAGAGTCAACCGAGGTTCAGGGTCGGGTTGCTGAGGGGGGCTGAGGCTCGGCGAGCAGGTCGAGTGGGACTTGGCTTCAGCTTATGTGCTGCGCCAGCTCAGAGTCCTGTCCCATATTTTGGACGAGGCCCGAGGTCACCCGAAGTTTGGGCGTGACCTTAATGAAAGGGACGAATGAGTGTAGAGATTAAGCAGGGTGTATTGGGGTATCTTAGTTGATATCAGAACTGACTATCATGTACATGAATGAGCGAATTATATATGAGAGGGTTCGGGGATCGGTGACCGAATGACCAAGGTCAGGGCCGTAAGCTATGAGGGGAAGAGATCAAACAGAAGGTATGAATAGATGAAACGTGATGGTCGGGGATTCGGGCCTGGAGGCCCGAGGTTTCGGTTGGGTTCTGACAATATGGCTGTGCTGTGAGGCAAGCTAGAATCAAGTTGTGCTTTGGCACATGACTCCTTGGTTATATGTTCACAAATGGGTTCAAACCTGCCCTTTGTTGAGCTGTGCTATCAAAGAATCAGCTGTGACTTAATAATTCGTGTCCCAGAAAACTCTCCCACCTGCTCTGTGAGTAGCTTAGCACATGTAGTCCCTTTCTGTAAGAGAGTAAATACTTCCTGCACAGCACTGCCTGCTGACAGGGTTAAGACTGGACGTGTTCCGTTGTATGTATTCAAACTGTCTTTGTGTACCTCATCAGAGTTGCTCCATTTGTGTTTTAAAAGATGGGAATGATTAAAATTTTTGATACTGCAGACAGAGATATCACCTCAGTGATAGAACACACTATAGTATTAAATAACTACCTGCAGACAGAGATATCTACTAACCAGTTAGCTACTCTTCTACAAGGTAAACAAAGGTTAGACTCACCACCTCAGTGATAGAACACACTGAGGGGTTCGTCTACGGCTGCCCGTGCAGCTGTATAGTCTCCGGTCATCCCTGACCGGGAACTATACTTAACTACATTACTAAATAACTAGACGACTCTAGCTAATAAAACTTGGTCCATATACTTATAAAAGAAGTATCTAAAGGATGATTATGAATTCAGAGGAAAGGAATGAGATTGACCTGAGGAATCCAGCATATATTGCCTTCCCCTCCTATCCAGCAGTTAAGCGCCTGTCCAGATATCTCGGGAGTAGCATATATGCGCGTGTAGTTAATTCCACAACAGAGAGCTGACCTTCATCTCATTCCATCTGAAAGCCAGGAACTATGAGCGCATCTGACGTGCACCCAGAGAACAATGGACTTACAATGATGACCTCACTCTGGCAGCAGTAGTGGGGGTCTTACTCCAATGTACAAGCTTGACCGCCACCTTTCCAATGCCATGAACATCGGCGACGCCGCCATTGTGGATGGGTTGACCATCATCGTCCTTGGGACGGCATAGCCATACTCTGCCCCAATTCACGAAACTGATCTACGTTGGACGACATGGTAAACAATGCAAAAAATGGACCTCTTTGACGAACTGGTAGCATTCGCTGAGTGCCTGGTCTGAAATAGAAAAAATGTCGCTGGCCTCGTTGGGGTGGGGGAAGATGGTATCAAGTCACGTGATCATGCACGTCGGTACATGCATACACACGCATAATGACTGAACTGCTAGTGCTACCAAGTGTGGTTCAGACATTTTTTAATGGATAATTCTCCTCTTGTGCATGTTCCCACTGTGACCTGACAAGCCCATGCCCTACGTTTCCTCGACAGTCGTTGTGAACAGCACTGGCTCCTGAGACACTAAGCCGATCTGACCACGTAGCCACTCAACATTGAGGTCCCGGAGATTGTTTCCATTGAGCCTCACGGTCCCAGAGAGGGGATCATAGAACCACTCAAAGAGAGACACAATAGTACTAGAACGAAGAGGCAATAAAAAAAAAACATCAGCACTCCATAAAAGCAACACCAACCAAGCCTAGTCTAGCAATACCAGACCCTCACCTTTTCCCAGACCCACTAGCCCCCACTAGCGCTGCTGTCTTTCCCGCCTCAAATGCAATACTCAAGTCCCTGACGATCAGCACATTCGGGCAACTCGGATAGTTGAATTTAACATGGTCAAACTCATCACAGCCAACGATGTTGGTGGGCTTGAGACCCTCAGGGGAAGCGCTGTTGATGTCGGAGATGCGGTCAATTGTTGCAAAGAGCTTGGAAGCAGCGCTGCGGGTGTTGGATATAACTGCAGAGAGGGGAAGAAGGGGTTAGTTTGTGCTCGGTATTGGGGGATTGGGGCATTTTGGATAACGTGGATGACAGAGGAGAAAGGAAGAGAGAAGAAGGGCAGGGGAGGTTACATACCCTGCATTTCAGGTGCCACGAATGTAAGCGAAAAAGATCCAATAAAGATAGCCAAGAAGGCATGAATGGTTCCTGCATTCGCCTTGCTGCGGTTGATGAGCATCACTCCGAACAAGAATGCCAGTGCATATGCAGAGTAGATCTCAAAGAAGTACACGCCGAGCCCTACACCTAAAACACAAAAACAAAAAGGGACAGTTGTCAGAAGAATGTATCCCCTTGGTGAAATGCCAAAAAGGTGAGTAAAAGAGGGAAGAATGTGGGATAGAATGTTATGATTGGAAAAAAGAGAAAACAAGCTTGTTACCCACCATGGCATATAGCCGCCTTCAAATCCACAGCCAATGCAGCCCTGACGCGATCGTCATACAGGGCTGTAAGTTTCCCCTGTGTCCCAAATGCCTGGGCTGTGCGAACGGTTGAAATCACTTCCTCTGCGAGCGTGCCGGCTTCCACAACAAAATGTTGGATCAATCTGGGAAATGAGAAAGCATTAGTAACGAGTTGCTTGGTGGGTGCGAGGACAAATGGAAAGGAGCTGAACTAGGAACATCAAACAGGATACAAAACATGTGAGAATAGAAGTCAGCTGCAAAAATGAAGTAATTCTGGCCTGAATGATAAATGTAGTTGGAAGGCCTGTTGAAAGAACAACATCGAATTTCATGAAAGAAAAAAATGGGTTTAAAGGGAAGTTAAGAAATAAACAAATGTACTGCATATACATGTTACTGAAAATGTTCATGATACTGCCAGAAATCATGATGCAGGGTAACATCAAACTTAAGGCAAGCGCAAGGTGACACTACCCAATACACACCACTACAATCATTCAGCTGCGTCTATGATGGGAGGAAAAAAGAGGGAAGCTTCAGGGCACGTACATAGGAAGATAGCTCACGGAGGAAACCACATGTAAATGACCCAAAGGAGTTAGCTATGACTATAAGGTGATGTTAGATATATGCGGTCAGCGGTCGAGAACTGAGGAGCTTATGTCTAGTGAGGCCAGACTGGCCCATCAGTGTAGACCGCTACACCTTCAAATATTTTTGATCTCCGCCCCAAAAATGCTTATGGATTGGAGTCTGATGCCACCCCATAAACTTACTTGCAGCCACCGTCATTGTCAGTCACCAGCGTTGTACGCAGTGACTTCCCTATTCATTAACCTGTCGCCAGCGTTCTACGCAGTGACTTCCCTCTTCCTTGTTCTACATTTCATGTTACCAGCATTCAACGCAGTGACTCCACCCCAAAATGCCTATGGATTGGAGTCCGACATCCCCTAAAGTTACTTGCAGTCACCGTCATCGTCAATTACCAGCGTTGTACGCAGTGACTTCCCTATTCCTTAACCTGTTGCCAGCATTCTACGCAGCGACTTCCCTCTTCCTTGTTCTACATTCCATGTTACCAGCGTTCAACACAGTGACTCCACCCCAAAAATGCCTGTGGATTGGAGTCTGACGCCGCCCCCTAAACATACTTGCAGCCACCGTCATTGTCAGTCACCAGTATTGTATGCAGTGACTTCCCTATTCCTTAACCTGTCGCCAGCATTATACGCAGTGATTTCCCTCTTTCTTGTTCTACATTCCATGTTACCAGCGTTCAACACAGTGACTCCACCCCAAAAATGCCTATGGATTGGAGTCCGACGCTGCCCTCCTAAAGTTACTTGCAGCCACCGTCATCGTCAATCACCAGCGTTGTATGCAGTGACTTCCCTCTTCCTTGTTCTACATTCCATGTTACCAGCGTTCAATGCAGTGACTCTGCCCCCAAAATGCCTATGGATTGGAGTCTGACGTCCCCTAAAGTTACTTGCAGCCACCGTCATCATCAGTCACCAGCGTTGTACGCAGTGACTTCCCTATTCCTTAACCTGTCACCAGCGTTCTATGCAGCGACTTCCCTCTTCCTTGTTCTACATTCCATGTTACCAGCATTCAACGCAGTGACTCTGCCCCAAAAATTCCTGTGGATTGGAGTCCGACGCCACCCCCTAAACTTACTTGCAGCCACCGTCATCGTCAGTCACCAGTGTTGTACACAGTGACTTCCCTTCGCCTTAACCTTTCGCCAGCGTTCTATGCAGCAACTTCCCTCTTCCTTGTTCTACATTCCATGTTACCAGCGTTCAACACAGTGACTCCCATCCTAGGATCCGTCACTCCCCTCATTTTCCCTCCTCAGATGTCACAAGTGTTTAGCACAGTGACACTGCAGTCCAACATGTGTGTCACCAGCATTCAATGCAATGACTCACATTTTGGTAAAGTCACTCACCATGTCTGCCGTGTTCTTGTCCTGGATATCTGCCATTGTTAATTTACACATTGCAAGCTCTCTATGCTGCAGCTGCCTGTGTAATCACCTGGCCTCCTTTGCACTCTTGTAATAGCAAGTGCACCATTGTATTTGCATGCACTATGCTGGTGAGTGCACCCTCATACTCACCTGCATTCAATACTAATGAGTTGCCACCCTCCATAAAGGGTTGTTTCCCCTGTATTCAAAGCAAGTGAGTCTCTCTCCCTCTGACCACGGACTGATCATTAACCCACTCATCATCAATGAAACATCCCACTCAGCAACTGAATCAGAAAGGTGAATTTTAATGGGTTATGTGTGACTATTATCACCCACTTATGACACTGAAATGACTTCACATGTGGCACATCATTTCAGGACTATCCTAGATCCTGGAATAGACTTATTGGGTTACATGAGTACATTGTCACCCATCTATGACCACAAACCTGTGAACAGGAAGCAAATGTGTTCACAGGTTCCGCATCATATCCGCATCATATCTGGTCCATTGTGGATCACCAAACAGCCCGAATTCAACAGGATAACATCTGGCGACATGCAGTAAACCCCACCCAGTCACATCTGAATCAAAATACAAATGTATGCAATGAGTCTCATAACATATGTCAATTATTCTCGCTCACCAAATTATGACCAACAAAACCAGATATTGCTCCAACATGACATGCATCTGAGAACTGACAATAAGGTCATAAAAGGACATCCAGAAGTTTGCAGTAAGTCAAATTGGTTGTGAATGAAATATAATCAGACAGAGTGATTGAGCGATAGTTGACAGAATTTGTGGATATTGTCAGAGCCCATCCCTGACCGATTCCCGAGACCTCGGGTCCCCGGGCCCAAGACCCCGACCATCACGTTTCACCTATTTATACTTCATGTTTGATCTCTTCCCTTCATAGCTTACGACCCTGACCTCGGTCATTCGGTCACCGATCTCCGAGCCCTCTCATATATAAATTGCTCATTCATGTATATGATAACCAGTTCTGATATCGACTAAGATACCCCAATACACTTTGCTTAATCTCTACGCTCCTTCGTTCCCCTCGCTAAGGTCACGCCCAAACTTCGGGTGACCTCGGGCCTCATCCGAAATACGGGACAGGACTCTGAGCTCGCGCAGCACATAAGCTGAAGCCAAGTCCCACTCGACCCGTTTGCCGAGCCTCAGCCCCCCTCGGCAACCCGACCCCGAACCTCGGTCGACTCTATATTGAGTCCCAACCTTCACTCTGCCTCTGCTAAGATTCAGTTCTTAACAGATATACAACGTGGTAGTTTTGAATGAAGGTGACAGAAGAACAACAGGGGTCATGTCTCACCTTGTTTAAGCGGAGTTTCTTTGCCCGTCACTACCATCGCAGTTGAGACTAAAAATACAAACAATGGTATCTTCACTCACTTCTACATAGAATACACAAATAAGTCTGCATTGCAGAACCCAACAAATGACTTAAGTGAAGCCTGTTTTTTTCCCAATACTCATGACACATGCCTTCTGCAATTCATGGTGTACAATGGGACTACGGGTTCTACAGATTGTGTGGACGCATATACAGATCTGTATGCATATCCCTCATATGATGTTGACAACATGCCCTCCACTTGCAATGCATAATCTTGAACCTTTGGCACGCTTCAATGCCCAGCAGCAGGGATTGGAATGTGTAGCTATTAACGATCATGAGAGTTTCAAAAACCGTGCTAGTGAGGAAGAATCTATTGAAAAGTTTTTACACACACCGGACTGTACAGGTGTCGCTGTTAAATGACCATCTGGAGGTGAGGCATGGGCTGTCATGGGCTATCAAGAAACGATTCGGTTGCAGTGGGTCAGTTGATGGCATAGTAAAGGTGCAGTGGCTATCTTGGATGGTGGTATGTGCCTAGAATATAATTCTTATCGTGTTTTGATTGACTGGCCACCCAGGCAACACCACTGCCACAGTTGATGATATGCAAAATAAATTGACAATTAGAAATCACACGACCCCCACACAATATACTCTTTCTATTCCAGCACTTTGCTCCTTGTTCTCATTACCTCCTTGCCAGTCACATACACTTCCCATCTGCATCACAGAGGATTCTCCGATTGTATAAATACATATACCATCAGGCCTCTCTACCACATGCCCGCCCATTCTCTATTCCAACACCTCCCTTCCATTACCAGCTGCCCCCCAGTTCATCCTTCCTGTTGACCCAATAGCTTGGGGTTCTGATATTCTACCTACTGTTAAGAACTGGATCTTAGCGGAGGCAAAGTGAGGGTTGAGACTCAATATAGAGTCGACCGAGGTTCGGGGTTGGGTTGCCGAGGAGGGCCGAGGCTCGGCGAACGGGTCGCGTGGGACTTGGCTTCAGCTTATGTGCTGCGCCAGCTCAGAGTCCTGTCCCATATTTCGGACGAGGCCCGAGGTCACCCAAAGTTTGGGCGTGACCTTAACGAAGGGGACGAAGGAGCGTAGAGATTAAGCAAGGTGTATTGGGGTATCTTAGTTGATATCAGAACTGATTATCATGTACATGAATGAGCGAATTATATACGAGAGGGTTCGGGGATTGGTGACCGAATGACCAAGGTCAGGGTCGTAAGCTATGAAGGAAAGAGATCAAACGTGAAGTATAATTAGGTGAAATGTGACGGTCAGGGTCTCGGGCCCGGGGGCCCGAGGTCTCGGGAATCGGTTGGGGATGGGTTCTGACAGTACCCCCCTCTTAAGGCTGAACCCATGAAGCCTTTAGGTAATTTTTTATGTGTCGGAGGCCGAGGTCACGTGACATGTTCGGGTGGTTTGAGATATAAAAGGCGCATTCCATCATGGATAAACGCCAACACAAAATGTCCCCCACAACTGCCCCTGAAACGACCGCAGACAAGCGCGTGCGTCTCCTGCGCGAGATGCAGGAATTGGAGGCCACCGAGAAGGAGGAAAAGGAGCGGGCCGAGAGGCTCGCTCGAGAAAAGGCGAAGACCAAGCGGGAGGCCCATGAAAGGGCGGAGGCTAAAGCCAAAGCCGAGGCCGAGGCTAAGGCCAGGGCTGAAGCAATGGAGAAGCAGCTGTTGGCAACGGCTCAAATGCCCGTGCGGCCAGAGGCGGGGCCATCTAGGCCCGAAACAACGAGAAAACCCCTTGGGGCTGGGGTAAAACAGAAGGCCGAGAAGGCGGCCGAGGGTACGGGGGCGTCAGGGAGCAGTAAGGTGAGTATAAGTCTAATGATTGGATGTTATTAACTTTGCTGATTTTATTTCAGAGAATTTGCAACAAGTGCCGCTTCCGCGGCGAGGTGTGTGAGCTCGGGGTCTCGGGGGCTTCGTGCATGAGGTGCCGCGAGCGTAAGGTGGCCTGTATGTGGCCTGAGGACGCCCGAGGGAAGGAGCCGAAGAGGCTTCGGACCAAGGATTCGGGACCCGAGAGTGAGGAGGGGGCCGAGCGACCAGTAAAGAGGGTCAAGGGAGCCGTCTCGCAGGCGGCCCCGATCGCTTGGGAGCCCTCCATGCTCGAGGGTTACTTTGAGCACATTGTGGATGTGCTCGAAGAGGGGAACCGTCTGGAGAGGCAGACAGTGAACGCTCTGCGTGACCTGACCGAGGTTGTGCGTGGGAAGGTTTGGTCGGACCACCGAGGGGTGATCGCGGTAGAGGATATTTCCATGAGCTTGAAGCTCATCGAGAGGGGACTGTGAGGAACTGCAGTTGTTCGGTCGGGTGAGCTCATGCCCGAGCCTCGGGCAGGTGTAGATGGGGACGAGGATTCGGGCGAGCGGGGGTTGGGGGTTTGGGAGGGTTCGGAGGGGCGCGTAGAGTCAGAAGTTCGGGTCGACAAGGGAAAGGGGAAGGAGAGGGAGGAGGAGACTATGGAGTAAATGGTTGTAATAGGAGATAATAAAAGATTTTTTTTTTTTTTTTTTTTGGTGTGAGTTCGGTTCGGGTTCGGCCTCAGGTCTATGTGAGTGGAAAAGGACTTGGAAAAAAAAGGATAGAGCTCGGTTTTGGGTATTCGGATGTTCAGGTGTAAGTAAGAAGGACATGAGAAAGAGAGGAAGGGTAAAGTTCGGGTTCGGGAGTTCGGGAGTTCGGGAGTTCGGTTGTATATAGTCATTGTTACTATTTATTTATTATTATTATTATTTTTTATTTTTTATTTTTTATTTTTTATTTTTTTGATTGTGTCTAAGGGGAAGAAAGAAAAGAATGAGGGTTCGGATTACAGGTTCCAGGGCCCAGGTTTGGTGGGGTAGGCAGAGTGGAACTCGGTTACGATGTCCGAGTTTGGTTGCGAGGATCCACGACGTTTCTTTGTTGGTACCTTCGTAACTGGCCCATCGGACTAGGTACAGGAGGTTGCAGGGTCTTTGACGCTTGTCCAGTTTGGAGTCGAGGATCTCGGATACCTCGTATTCGGGTTCGCCGTCAATTTCGATGGGCGGTGGCGGAGGTTCGGTTCAGTTGGGGAAAATGTTTGGGACCAAAGGTTCGAGCATTGAGATGTGGAAGACGGGGTGAACTGCACGCATGCTGTCCAGGAGCCGTAGGAACGAGTGTGAGCCGGGTCGGCCAAGGACTTCGAAGGGGCCGAGGTACTTTTTGGCTAGTTTCTTCGAGGGTCGGGTGGTGCGGAAGAATTGTGCTTTGATGAAGGCGTGAGAACCAATCGGGAGCTCGGGGGCCGGGTGTCTTCGGGCGTCGGCCGAGACCTGGTAGTGGGATTGAGCTAGTTTGATTTGCTCCCTTAGTACTTGGTGTAGCTGGTCTAGGTCGATCGCGAAGTCTCGGGCCCAAGAGGAGGTGAGGTCTCAGTTGGGGTGGACCGAGATGTTCGGGTGGTATCCTTTGTTCGCAAAGAATGGTGATACGCCAGTCGTGGCGCTCGGGGCGTTGTTGTAGGTGAATTCAGCGAGTGGAAGTAGGTCTGCCCAATTGTTCTGTTGGTAGTTACTATACACTCGGAGATATTGTTCCAACGTCTGGTTAGTACGTTTGGTCTGACCGTCTCCCTCAGGGTGATAACCCGAGGTGAAGTGAAGTGTCATGTCTAAGGCTTTACCCAATGATTTGAAGAAGTGGGAGACGAACTCCAAACCTCTGTCCAAAGTTACGTGTGAGGGTACGCTGTGTTTTGAGAAGACATGTAGAACGAAGAGCTTAGCGAGGTCGGCCGAGGTGACCGTGTCGTGTGTTGGAATAAATATCGCTTGTTTTGTTAGTCGGTCGACTACTACCAGTATTGCGGTGTAGCCGGCGGACCGAGGCAGCTGTTCGATGAAGTCCATGGATATTGAGTTCCAGGGCTGTTCAGGGATTGGGAGCTGTTTGAGGAAGCTGTAAGGCTTGTGACGTTGGGGTTTGGAGCGTAAGCACGTGGTGCAGGACTTGCAGAACTCGTTGACCAAGGTTCGGAGCCTGGGCCACGTGTATTTGCGCCTGATTGAGGATAGAGTCTTGTTCTGACCGAAGTGTCCCGCGAGTATGTGGTCGTGCTTGTATTGTAGTACTCGGAGCCGACGGTCGTCGGCTTCGGGAACATATATTCGGTCATTGTGTTTCAAGAATCTGTCTTCGGATCGTGTCCATCTCAGGTTGGAGGTGTCGCCGAGGTGTTTTAGGGCCTCGGGGTCTGCGGGCAAGTGAGCTTTAATATCAGCATGAAGTTTTTCGAAGTCTATGATGAGGCTCACGCAAAGCGAGGGCAGGATCAAGGACATAGTTCGGAGTGACTCGGTGATTTGTTGAGTCGTGAAGATCGGCCGGAGGTTCTGTGGGTTGATTGTCGCATAGTCGTTACCCCCCTCTTTAAGGTAGACGTCCCATCGTCTAGTTAGGGCATCGGGTTTCGCACTGAGTCTGCCCGGCCAAAACCGAATAACGAGGTTGAACTGCGACAGATATTCGGACCATCGGGCCTGTCTTTGGGTGAGCAGTTTGGTAGTCGAAAAGTATTCCAGATTTTTGTGGTCGGTGACAACGTCTATTGGGGCCGAGGGTCCTTCTAGGTAGTGTCGCCAACGTTTGAAAGCCTCGAAAATTGCTAATAGCTCTTTGTCGTGGACGTCGTAGTTGAGTTCGGTGCCCGAAAATGTCTGGGAGTGGAAAGCGATCAGGTGGATCTCACTGTCCAGGGTGTAGGTTGATAGGATGGCAGCGAGGGCGTAGTCCGAGGCATCGGTTTCCACGACCAATTGCTGGTCGGGATCCCAATGCGTAAGGATCGGAGCCGAGGTGAAGGCTTTCTTCAGGGTTTCGAACGCAGTTCGGCATTCGTCCGAGAAGTGCCAGGTTGTACCCTTTTGGGTGAGTCGGGTGAGCGGTGCTGTAATCTCTGAATAGTTAAGAATGAAGTGTCTGTAGAAGTTGGCAAAACTGAGGAAGGACTGAATATCTTTGACCTTCTGAGGCTCGGGCCAGTCTCGGATCACCTGAATTTTGTCTTCGGCCATTGTGAGGCCTTTGGACATCAGTATGTATCCAAGAAATTCTACCGTGTCTTTATGCCATTCACATTTCTTAGCTTTCGCATAGAGACTATTTTTTTGGAGCCATTGAAGCACTTCACGTACATGCTTTTTGTGCTCGGCGAGTGTGTCAGAGTAAATGAGAATGTCATCAAAGTAAACTACCACGCATTTATCCAACAAATCTCCCAGAATGTCGTTCATGAAATGTTGGAAAGCCGCGGGTGAGTTAGTAAGCCCGAAGGGCATTACTAGCCACTCGAAGGACCCATATTGGGTCTTAAATGCGGTCTTCCATTCATCTCCTTCGGCGATTCGGACGAGGTGGTACGCGTGTTGAAGGTCAATTTTGGTGTAATACTGAGACTTCTTCGGTGCGTCCAGCAGGTCCGAGACGAGTGGTAGCGGGTATTGGTCTTTTTTAGTTACCTTATTCAACCCTCGGAAGTCTAAGCATAGTCGGAGCAAGCCATCCTTCTTTTGAACGAAGAGGATTGGTGCTCCGTGCGAGGACCGAGAGGGCCGAATGAAACCGATGTTTAAATGTTCGTTGATGAAGGATTGGAGGGTTTCGAATTCGGACCGAGAGAGCGAGTAGATCAGGGGTTGAGGCGGTTCGGCACCATCCTTGAGAGTGATTTTGAGGTCGTATGGTCTGTGAGGCGCCAGAGTGTCCGCCCTAGACTTGGAGAATACGTCCCCGAAGTCACGATAGTCTTCAGGTATGCCCTCCATATCTGCGGGGGTCGGAGATAGGTCAGCCGAGCGTGCTGAGAGCTCGGTCGGAGCCAGATTGAGGCGAAAGGTCTCAGATCCTTCTAATTTACAGGTGCGTGCAAACGCGGCTGCATTGATTAGGGCTATGCGAGGAGCCTCAAGCTTCGGGATGGAGTTGGAGGGTGACTTTGGCTCGGCTGTAGCAGCGCGAACTTTGGTCGTTGGAGGTTCGGCCAGATTATCCGGTTG
Organism: Ramaria sp. MG151; assembly: GCA_003314545.1. Taxonomy (NCBI): domain Eukaryota; kingdom Fungi; phylum Basidiomycota; class Agaricomycetes; order Gomphales; family Gomphaceae; genus Ramaria; species Ramaria sp. MG151. The sequence continues at coordinate 2,372 of QMFG01000381.1, read as the reverse complement.
GGGTGCTCGGAAGGTAATACTGCCCAATACCCAGTCAATCAACGGATTGTAGCAGGTGAGCCAGTTGTGCCCAAGCATGGCCAAACAGGACGAGTCTAGCGAAGTGACATAAAGGTCTACAGGGAAGGTGAGGTCAGAGGGGAAGCGAATAGGTAGTTCTACTGCTTCGGTAATTATGGAGTTGTACTACCGTCAAATAGTCTAAGAGGGATCGGGTCTATGGTTCAGGTTCGGAGGTTGTGTTTACATACAAAAGTGGATTCAAGGAAACAATGTGTGGAGCCAGAGTCTATTAATGCTTTAAAGGGAGTGTTTAAGATAGTTTCGGAGGACAAATTAACTACAAGAGACGTAGGGCTAAAAAGAGTGGAAGTGTTAAGTCTAACCTCTAAGTTGGCACGTTCGGGGTCAACGCAACCCTCGGGACGTGCAGAGGCCGTAGGGTTGCAGATTAGTTTTTTGCCTCAGGGACCGTAGCCATAGGTTCGGCCTTGGCCTCTGAGGGCTGGTTGGCTGCCTGCGCCACTCGGGCCTTGGCTGCGGCTCTCGGACACACACTAGCTTTGTGGTCCATGCTGCCGCAGACCAGACACAAGTTAAGGTCAAAGCGGCATTGGCGTTCTTGGGGGGTGAGCTTGCCATCGGGCCCGAGCTTACCCGAGAGGTCGGGTCCCTTCGACTGAGGCGTAGAAGGCTTCGCAGCCTCTTTGCCTTTGGTCGAGGTACCTTGCTGTACCTTTGGGGTTGTGTTTGGGGCTGGGGCAGCTGATTTCTCGGTCCTAGGTTCGGACCTTGACGACGACTGGGTCATTTCGCGAGCAAGCTCGCCTCGACGTTCCCAGTAGCGCTGGTCGATCCGTTGGACCAGATCTCGGAGCTTATCCAGGGTGCGGGGTTTGTTGAAATGAATCATCTTGTCTTTGATCCGCTTTGGGAGGGCAAGATAGGCCTTCCGAAGCAGCACTTGGTCGTTGTAATCAACAAGCGAAGTGAGGCTGTTTTGGATCCTGAGAATTAGACAAAACTTTGGTGTTTAATCTAATTGCTCAGACTTCGATTAGACCTTTGAGTTACTGATCACTTGTAACACAAACTATTTTAACGAAGAACCCAATTAAGAAATTATACTCCGGAATGCTCAATAATCAGTATTGCAATGTGATATTGCAAGTAGATTGTATATGAACACTCACGTAGCTGTGTTTACTGATTCCCCGAAGGGAGAAGAGGTTTTTTGTTATATTGGACCCCCCCACATAATCCGCTGTTTGTTCTCACGGCCCATATCCCGTTCCCACGAATACACTTTATATAAGCCGTTCCCACGGTGTCGTTACAAGTTGTTTACTTTTCAATGTCCGACTCTAATGACTGTATCCTAGTATACATTCTTAATAACCTTCTGGGAAATCAAGTGTATACCTGGGGTCTTGCAACCTGAATGTGGATGCTGGGTTTAGGAATGGTTTGCATAAATAAATAGTGTTTTCAATTTGTGAGTGGATTGCAAAAAGTCAATCTCTCCACTTTGGATACTCATGTATCCTGTTGCTTAATAATATAAACATTCACCCAATTCCAATTTTTCTCCTTCACCTGTCACTCTTTTCTCTTGATCATCAGTGGATCATATAGGTTGCTTATCATTTTACCAAGTTGAGTTGTTAATTTTTTTTATCCGTTCCTGGTTAAAGCAAGAGAGCTGTATTAAGCTAAACCCTTAACCCTAATTCCTTTGGCACCGAAGGCTATGTGAAATAATGAAAGTCATGTTCCTATGGCTGTTATTCAGTTTAGAAAAATATCTTCTTAGCGGAATAATTCCTTCATTTTCTCCCTCACAGGGACTGAGAATGCATACCTGAAAGCATGGCTAATGTCACAAAAAATGAGATAAACTGCTTCTCATTGTCTGTAAGTTAAGCCGCAAGCAAAATTTCCTGGCTCTGACTATGAAATGCCCACACCATGTCCCGATAGCGTATACGTTCACGCCCTTTTGGAGCTTTTTCTGTGGATTTTGAGGAAACTACTCGCTGGTTAAGAATGTAGAAGGATTGCATGGAAATGAGATAGCGAAGTCCATTGGAATCCAGAGCACATTGTTGTTCATCTACCTGTGAGATCCCAGATATCAGTGTCTACATATGGGCTTTACATTGAATATCTACTTCAAGAGTTGTTTGGATCAAAATAATCAAATGGTCTTGCTCATTTGGTGTTAATCCTGGAACTCGACCATTCTCCAAAAGTTCCACGAGGCGCTCGACTATGCTCCGTGAGAATTGATGATCGTCGAGTTCTTTAAAACCATAATGAGTAAAAGTGTTGTGGTAGAAAACAGATGAAAGAAAACCTTTCAGACCCATAGT